>RJWT010050376.1:0-10860 GCA_004365215.1 Cuniculus paca | reverse complement strand
CTGGAGAAATTGCTTAGACCGAGTCCCTCCCTGACACGTATTCCAGAGGCCATCATATAGGTTCCCTGCCAGTAGATAGCTCAGGCCCACAGGTCAGTCCCACCCCTGCACACACTCCACCAGCCATAGGGGAGCTAGCAGAGGCTGGGGGAAAAAAAGCAGACAGACCTGCACCAATGCACCCAAGGAACACCATCAGATACAGCCAGCACTGGCTAGAAAAACTAAACAGCCACACTTCAGATAAACTGTAGCCAATGCAGGAAGTGCCTGGGACCCCACTACTTACTTGTCCATAAGAACCCAGGAATATGTCAAGACAAAGAAGCAAAAGCAGTCTCTAGCCTCCAACACAACCAGCACAAGTCCAGGAGAGGTAAACACAGAACAGATCAGGAGATGCACACCTGAAATGTCTGAAGTGATGTCAACTGAAATAAAGAAACAACTTCATGAGGCTATCAAAGAAATTAGAACAGAAATACTATCTCAGGTAAAAGAAGAAATGGAAAACACAAGAAAAGAATTGCTAAGCACCTTGAAAGAAGACATAGATTAAAAAAAAAAGCAGAGGAGCATAGGAAAATGAGGGAAACCTTGAATGAACACTATAAAAAAGATTTAGAATGCATGAAACAGATCCAAACAGATATCCAGAAAATTGAAAAGTCTGTTGAAAGTTGGCAAAGTCACTTGAAAGAAACTGAAGATAAACTTTCAAACCTTGGAGACAGGTTTGCACCTTGTGATCACAAAAGGAAAGATCTCTTAAAAATAACAAGGAACCAGGAAGTAACAATTCAACAACTGCAAGACAACTCAAAGAAACATAACTTAAGAATTAAAGATGTGAATGAAAAAGCAGGGGTCAAGACAAATGACATCAGGAGTCAATTTACAGAAATAATTTCGGAGAACTTCCCAAGCATGGGAAAAGGAAGTGACATTCAAATAAGTGAGGCATATAGAACTCCAACTAGCCATAACCAAAACAAATCTACACCCAGATATATAATAATCAAGATCCCAGAAACTCAACACAAGAACAGAATATTAAAAGCTATTAGAGAAAAGAAAGAGATCACCTATAAAGGAAAACCCATCAGAATCATGGCAGACTTCTCAACACAAACCATCAAGTCAAGAAGAGGCTGGAGTGAAGTATTGCAAGTCCTGAAAGAAAACAACTTCCAACCCAGACTGATGTACCCTGCAAAACTTTCTTTCAAAATTAATGGAGAAACAAGATACTTCCATGACAAAGAACAACTCAAGGAAGTCATGACCACCAAACCAACCCTACAAAGAATACTAAAGGACATTCTAGAGAGAGATAAAAATGACTACAGTCTCAGGAATAGTGGCAGAGGGGGACCATCAAGTGGGGCCAGTTGATTAATTGTAGAGTAAAAACAGGGAACCAATGGGAGGTAAATAGCATGGCAGAGACAAGGCAGTGCAAGTTGGCCATAACGATCAATGTGGATGGCCTCAATTCACCAATAGAAAGAAACACAGGCAGAGTGGATCAGGAGACAGAACTCATCAATATGCTCTATACAAGAAACACATTTAACTAGAAAGAAAATTCATAGACTGAAATTCAAAGGAGAGAGAACTATGCCCTATGTGACAGGTAGCCCGGAATAAAAAGTAGGGGTAGCTTGCCCATCAACTGCAGAACAGATAAGAAAGACATAGCATTTTATACAATGGAAACCTACTCAGCTATAAAGGAAGATAACCACAATGCTCTTGTAGGTAAACAGAGGCAACTTGAGACCATGCTTATGGATGAAATGGTTCAGAATCACATGGGTGAATTTTGTGTTGTCTCCCTAGTGTAACAAACTAAAGGAGTTAGTGGGATCCAAAATGTACCATACATACAGTGCAAGTGAAAGAGGAGGAATTGTCTAAAAAGGGAAGGCAGTGGCCATCATTAACCTATTATCATGATTTGAAACTCATATTGTTTCCATTGTTCTGTTTAGTTTGGTTTTATTCTGTTTTGCTTTGTTTGATTTTATTATACTTGATGGCATGGATAGCTATTTCAAAGATAGCAAAATATATAATGGTAGCCATCGTGGATTTTCTATTATTTTGTATTGAAGTCCTGTATTGCTTTCAGTGTTTTGTTTGATTGATTTTACTGTAATTTGTTTTGTTTGATTGTATTATGTCTGAAGGTATAGGCAACTACTCTAAAGATAACAAGAAGCACTATGGTAGCCACTGTTGCTTTACTATTATCTTGTTTTGAAGTCCTGTATCACTTTCATTTGTTTTGTTTTGTTTTGTTTTGTTTTGTTTTTACTGGTTTTATTCTGTTCTATTTTGTTTGATTTTATTTATGCCTGATGGTATGAGCAGTTGTTTTGAAGATAACAAGAGGCAATATGGTAACCATTATTGATTCCCTTTTACCCTGTTTTGAAGTCATGTACCATGTTCATTGTTTTCTTGTGGTTGACTCTATTCTGTTTTATTTCATTTGGTTATACTCTCTTCAAAATAAAAAAAAAAAAGAAAAACAAATTTAAACTAAGTGTTCTCTAAATCTTCTGAGCTAAGCCTTCTACACACTGATTTAATCCCAGGTCTGTAGTGGAATCTCTGCACTAGAGAGGGAAAGAAGTGTATATCCCCCACTTCGATCGTAACAAATTCCAGGAATGTCTATTCCTCAAGGGCAAAGACTTCATTTTAATGAAGATCTTCATGTTTATCTTGCTTCTAATCATCTTTGATTGATCTTTGTGCCCTCAGAACCTAATCACATGCTACATAAACAATTTGTAAAAAACTAGTGAACTTCTGGGTTATGATAGTAACAAATAGATTCCCTCACCTTTCCAGGAAAACATATAACAAAAATGCAAAGTTTGCAACAGCTTTAAAAATTAAAAATTCTACCCCTCCTGAGAACCCTGCAGAAATATCCCAAAGAACATGAGCCCCTGAAAGTGGACCCAAGAATCAGGAAGAATTTAGAATAAATTCCCTCTTGCCCCAAGTATGCATACATTTTTTGCCAAAAAACCCACAACAATTTCCTTATTCAGAACTGTGTCCTAAGGTTGATACCAGTCTAGCACAAGCCCAAAGAAGCTTTGTGAAAAACTCTCTAAGGGTATTCAATCCCAAGCAAGCACTGAAACTTATAAAACCAAATGAATTAAAAAGTGTGGTGCTATCATTAAAATCAGGATATAAGAACTAGTGTGCTTTATTTCACTGACTTGGGTTCAAATTCAGTCACATCTCTTCTACTTTTCTAATTAATTGCTCAATAAGGCTATTTTATAAGAGATGAAGAGAGTGGACAAGTTCAAGAGTCAGAAAATGAAATCAATAAGACTTAGTGATGGTCTTTGTCACTCACTTACAATCCAAAAATGCAAAAGAAGAAACAAGTTATCAGTCTTTTCATGATAGAGACAATTTTCAAAATGTAAATCATGACAGAATTTCTTTCAATCATCATAATAAATAAGACCTATATGTACCCCTACATATTAGGAATAAAGAATAGCAGACAACTCTGCTCTTTATTTTCATGTACACTATTGCATAGAAATCATACCAGTCAGTGACTAATAGCAATAACTTCAGGGAGAGTAAGTTATGAATCATAATAGAGATTTGCTTCTTAAAACATGGTTAATGCTTTAATCTCACATCATCTATCATAGGACTATCATATGGTCCTCAAAACTGTGCCTAATTGACTGAGTAGAAAATAGTTTTAAATTTCTTTTCTTCTATAGTGAAAAATGTAAATCATTGCCAAAGTTCCACTTTTCATTAACAAGCTTATCCACAGGGAAAAGCTACAATTAAAGAGCTAGTACAAGTGCAGCAGTAAAATGTAGAACCCATTATCAACAACCATAAAAGCATGAAACCTCACTCAGCAGTTCAAAAGTCTGCTTTGTACTACAGAGATAGAAAGCAGAAGGCATAAGATCTCTGCTTTAAGATGACATGATACTCTACATAGAAGACCCCTGAAACTCCATGGAAAGATTTCTGGATGGCATAAGCAAATTCAGTAATGTAGCTGCATACAAAGTCAGTACTCAGAAATCAATCACATCTCTGTACACAAACAACAAACTCACCGAGAGGGAAATAAGAGAAACCACACCATTCACAATAGCATCTCAAAAAATGAAACACTTAGGAATCAATCTAACAAAGGAAGCAAAAGATCTATTCAATGAAAATTACAGTACTCTGAAAAAAGAAATTGAAGAGGATCTCATGAAATGGAAAGACATTCCATGCTCATGGATAGGAAGAACAAACATTGTGAAAATGGCCATTCTCCCAAAATTATTATATAGATTTAATGCAATTCCCATCTAAATACCATTAGCATACCTCACAGATCTAGAGAAATCACTCTTAAAATTCATCTGGAACCAGAAGAGAAGTAGAATAGCAAGGGCACTTCTGGGCAGCAAGGGCAGGACAGGAGGCATCACAATCCCAGACTTAAAATTATACTACAAGGCTACTGTAATCAAATCAGCATGGTACTGGAGTCAAAACAGACCTGAGGATCAATGCAATAGATCAGAAGATACAACCCCAAGTACAAACACACTCAGCCACCTTATCTTTGACAAAGGGGCCAAACATGTTCACCAGAAGAAAGATAGCCTCTTTGATAAAAGGTGCTGGAAAAACTGGCTTTCCATATGCTGAAAACTAAAATTAGACCCAAGCCTATGACCATGCACTAAACTAAAGTCAAAGTGGATCAAAGATCTAAATATTAAAACAGAAACACTAAATCTGCTGGAAAACAAAGTAGGTAGAAATCTTGAAAACATAGGAGTAGGTGGAGAATTCATGAACAAAAGTCAAACTGCATGGGAAACATTTCCCAGAATCAACAACTGGGACCTTATCATGTTAAAAAGTTTTTGCATGTCAAAAGAAATCTCCAATAGAGTGAAAAGGAAACCCACAAATTGTGAAAAAATGTTAGTCAACTGCCTTTCAGACAAAGGTCTTCTATCAAGAACATATAAAGAATTTTAAAATATCAGGCCCTCAAAATTCAAAGACCCAATCCAAAAATGGGCATCTGAAATGAAAACACACTTCTCAGCTAAAGAAATATGAATGGCAAATAAATACATGAAAAAATGTTCAGTATCATTGGTCATTAGAGAAATGCAAATTAAAACAACTCTGAGATTTCATGTCACTCCAGAAAGAATGGCCAGGATCAAGAAAACCACCAACAACAAATGCTGGAGAGGCTGTGGGGAAAAAGGAACCCTTCTCCACTGTTGGTGGGAGTGTAGACTGGTGCAGCCACTGTGGAGGTCAGTCTGGAGGTTTCTCAAAAAGCTACGACTGAAAGTCCCATTTCACCCAGCTATTCCACTTCTGGGCATATTCCCAGAAGAAGTGAAATCATCATACCACAGTGATATATGTGCACCCATGTTTATAGCAGCACAATTCGTAATAGCCAAATCTTGGAAATAACCCAAATGCCCATCAATTGAGGAATGGATAAAAAAGACGTGGTACTTTTATACAATGGAGTACTATTCAGCTATAAAGAATGATCACATTGAGGCTTTTATTGGTAAATGGATGTGACTTGAGACCACACTCATAAGTGAATAAATCAAACTCACATGTGTAAATATTGCATCATCTCCCTAGTGTAAGAAACTGAAATACTCAGGCCAGGCGTGGTTGCTCATGCCTGTAATCCCAGCACTCAGGAGGCTAAGACAGGAGGATTGTTGTGAGTTCGAGACTAACCTGGGCTACAAAGTAAGCTCAAGGCCAGCCTGAGTGGCATAGTGAGATCTTGTCTCAAAAAGATAAGGGCTGGGGATCTAGCTCAGTGGCCTAAGTGCTTGCCTTGCAAGTGCGAGATCGAGTTCAATCCCTGGTACTACAAAAAAAAGAAAGAAAGAAACTGAAAGACTCAATAAGATACAAAATTTCTGATAAATATGGAGAAAAGGTTCTGAAGTCCAATGGTGCTTTTATTCTTTGATTTGATTGGTTTAAGTCTCTTTTCTACTACTTGATTGCAATATCTGAGAAGATAGGAACAGCTCTTTTGAAAAACAGGGGACATTACGGTAGCCATTGTTGGTTTCTTGTTGTCTGACTTGAAGGCCTATAATGCTTTCACTCTTTTGTTTTATCTAGTTTTATATTACTTTGTTTTGTTGAGTTTACTGTCTGTAAATGTATGAACAACCATTTCGAAGAAGGCAAGAGACAGTAGGGTAACCATTGTTAATCTCCTATTGTTATGTTTTGAAAACCTGTATTGCCTGCAGTGTTCTGTTCTGAAATGCTATACTGTGTTTGACTCTATTCTGTTTTGTTTTGTTTTGTTCTATTCTCTTTAAAATAAAAAAAAATTTTAAAAAAGATCTCTGCTTTAAGCTCCATTGGTCTTTAGACTGCCCACCAGTGACAACGACATAAAAATGCAACATCAAAGAGTCTGCTGAATATCAGACACCTTAATACTCTTCAGCATTTTAGGCATCATGTAGATATCTTTTCTTTTCTTTTACTTTCATTAGTTCATGTTTGCAATACATGTTTACATTCCTTATGTGGAGTTGATATACGTGCATAACACATCTTAGTTCCTTGACATCTTAGTAACACATTAAGTGCTCACACTCCACCAAGATGTTCATGTTTCACCTCGGGTTACATAAAATAAGCTGTTGTGCTTTTTTAGCTGTTGTGAATTAGGAGGAAATAAGCCATCAAACCTGACTTGAGTAGACTCAGAAATATTACAATCTAGATATTCCAAGGACCACCCTGGAACTTCCAATATTCATTCCATTGTTAAATCATGTACTGTAATTCAATTTGAAATTCACAAAATAGATGCACTTACACTTTTGTAATCTGTTTCCCTGGCTTGCTAGCCTGCATGCAAAACAGGGGTTGCAAACACAATACAATATTTTTTGGCTCATGCCAACCTACAATTTTGGGAATTCTGCCCCAAATCAAAACCATCCCCAAATTATTCTTGGTGATTTCAGAGGGTCTAGCATATGTGTTCACAAATAAAATGGACTATTGAAATAGTCTCCTTACTAGACTCACACTCTCTTGTTCCCCACATGTCTGCCTAAGAAATATTTTCAAAGTGCAACTCTTAGTCATTACATTACCGGATCAGTTCCCCTGACTCTGTACTCTCAATTTGCCCTTCATCTCTCTTCCAGAAGTCTTGGTGCATATTATAATGGTAATTATGTTTACTTATCTTCATGCCTCAGATTTTAAGCTTGCCATTGTAGCCCTATCATCTTTCATAGAACCTAGTAACTAGTTCCATATTTGTTGGTGAATAATTAGTTATGGCAAGGCTACACTGCTAAAGCACATTCAGTGACAATTTAAAAATTGAAAACAGGTGACTTTTCTCACCAAAAAATTAGTAGTGACCATTCCATGTCAGTGAGTGGCTCTATATGATACAGTCACTGAGGGACACCAGGTGTTTGGGGTGGTAGGTTCTAGCCAAAAGGAAGAAAAACGCGAGCTTGGAGGTACATATCTAGGTATCTAAAATCCAAAGCTGCAAACGACACAAGTCAGTTCTCACACTTCTCATGGCAATGCTTAACTGAAAGAATAGCTGATAAATGTAGGACAGCTTGGCCGCTATGTGGCCAGCTACAATTCTGTTGTTATAGGGAAGGAGAGGAAGACACATGGTCAGTTAAGTGTCCCAACCACAGAATAAATGAATGATTGAATGAATTCCACATAGCAAGCAACATTTTTCCCTTTTTCTGGCTCGTTAAATTACAGAGTTATTAACAAACCTGAAAAAAGTGTTTTATGCTGTTCCAGTAACTATTGTTACATAACTTTATGGCATTAAAAGGTCAGTTTATTATGCTGACAAATTCAATGGGTCAGGAATTTGAACAGAGCACAACAAAGAAGGCTTCTCTGCCCTCCAATGACTGGTTATTCTACTGTGAAGACTCAAAGTCTGAGTGTTAACCAGTGACTGAAAAGTGAAATTATCTGACATATTTGCATGTCTGAATGATCTTGGTGGTCAGCTGTGATGCCAACTGTAATATTGGCTGGAATACCTGTATATGGCTTCTTTACATGGTTTCTCCATATAAGCAAATTTTTTTCTTCGTATCATGGCTTCCACCATACTCCACTGATCAAAGCAGTCATGGAGGTCCACCCAAGTTCAAAAACATGGAACATAGACCCACTACTTGATGAGAGGAATTTCACAGTCACATTGTAAGAGCATGTGGGATGGGAGAGACTTTTGCCATCATCTTTGGAAACTACAATTTGCAACATATGTCTCATTGCCTCTGATAAAAAACAGATTCTCCAAAATAACCCATTAACAATACTTCTGAGATAGTAAGAATTTCAAGGTTCTTCTTTAATGACTTGAAAGGCAGAATAATGTAATTAACTCAAGTCAAAAATATTTTACTTCCATTAAAATCAGAGCTAATAGACTTCAATGTCTTTGAAGAGCAACTGGTCAAAGAGACAAGTTATCATGTGTTTATATCATACATGTACCATCAAAATGAAAGAGTAGAAGGATGAATGACTTAAAAATTATGTCTACACAGTCATGGGCATGATGAACTATAAATAAAGAAAATGTTCCCCCTCGCACCTTGTATTCCTTTTAATATCTTTATTTCTGTCTCTAAGTAGCCCAAATGTCCTCAGGCTTCACCATCCAGGGAGCCTGAGGAATAAAATAGCCCACATGTTACTTTTCTGGCCTCCATTTGCATTCACAAAATTTTTGCAGCCACTTCCACCTCCCTAGCCTCAAAATTCTATTCTGAAAAACTTAGAGTTCTACAGAAACTAGACTGTACCTTCTACTCCAAATGTCCACTATCAAAGAGCCACTTGAAGGAGGAATCTGAGTCCAGCCACAATTGCCAAAGTTATCTAGAAGATATCACCCTGACAATCACAATCTCACCTGACATTCTGGCTCCATGCTGAGCCTTCTGCTAACCAACACGTATCCATGGAAATGGCCTTCTTGCCAATGCTGACACCCAGATGCCCAAGCCAAGACTGGTAATTCAGAAAGGTTCACAATACCCCTTATTAAAGTAACCTCTTCTCTTCTGCTCACTTCCTCTTCCTCTGCCTAAAACACTGTTAAGTACTGGAGTCAGATTATATACAGCTGGGAAGGCCAGGTTGATCCACACCAATCCCAAGCCAGAATCTTGTGGAAGCCAGAGCAGGCCTGGGTTCTGTGCATGGGTATGGAGATTGCACTATAAGAGAGACAGAGAGGGGACTTCTGGGAATATGGCAGAACAGTAAGTAGCAGAGTAAACAGACTCTCTGAGAGAAACAGTCCAGATGCCGGAATATAGCATCATGGGGAGGACAAGAAGGAAAGAAGTGGGTCCTCTGGACCCAGGAAGAATCTAAAATGCAAATTGAAGCCCACAGAGAGAGTAAAAAGAAAAGCTTAAAAGAATAAGAAGGTGGTAGCTGGCAGTGCCTTAGCCTGGAGCTGGACTCACCCTGTGAGAGGAGCTGTTGGAGCCTAGGGACACATGGTCACAGTGGTGGTGGCTGTTGGCGACCCCAGAGGTCTCTGCAAAGGGACACAGCAATGGAAGAGAGTGGTAGACACAGAGGACTGCACTGGCTGGCAGTGAGTGTAGGGGACTCAGTCATCCTGCAGGGGAGAGCAGTTGGCTGGGAGCCATTTTGGAGTCAGGCAGGATAGGCCCTGAACCAAGACTGCTGCCAGCTTCTTCCAGTGGCTCCAAGTTAGGTGCAGACCCATGGAGGTTACTTGGGCTGGATCCCGCACCTGTGCATTAAAGAGACCATCGCATAGGTTCCCCACCATCTTAGGTCCACAGGCCCTGGCCAGCTCCACCCCCACACACACTCCAAGAGCCCTTGTGGGCAGGTACCCAGCTCAGTCCAGAAGCATGGGCACCCACCATCAGATACCCATAGCCAGCACTGTCTAGAAAAACAAAAGTCTCGTTTCAGAGAAATTGTAGCCAATACAGGAAGTGCCTGGGACCCTACTACTCACTTATCCATAAGAACCCAGGGATATGTCAAGACAAAGAAGCAAAAGCATTCTCTGGTCTCCAACACAAGCAGCACAAGTCCAGGAGAGGTAAACACAGAAGAGATCAGGAGATGCACACCTGAAATGTCTGAAGTGATGTCAACTGAAATAAAGAAACAACTTCATGAGGCTATCGAAACTAGAACAGAAATACTATCTCAGGTAAAAGAAGAAATGGAAAACATAAGAAAAGAATTGCTAAGCACCTTGAAAGAAGACATAGATTAAAAAAAAAAAGCAGAGGAGCATAGGAAAATGAGGGAAACCTTGAATGAACACTATAAAAAAGATTTAGAATGCATGAAACAGATCCAAACAGATATCCAGAAAATTAAAATCTCCATTGAAACCTGGCAAAATCACTAGAAAGAAACTGAAGATAAACTTTCAAACCTTGGAGACAGGTTTGCACCTTGTGATCACAAAAGGAAAGATCTCTTAAAAATAACAAGGAACCAGGAAGTAACAATTCAACAACTGCAAGACAACTCAAAGAAACATAACTTAAGAATTAAAGATGTGAATGAAAAAGCAGGGATCAAGACAAATGACATCAGGAGTCAATTTACAGAAATAATTTCGGAGAACTTCCCAAGCATGGGAAAAGGAAGTGACATTCAAATAAGTGAGGCATATAGAACTCCAGCTAGCCATAACCAAAACAAATCTACACCCAGACATATAATAATCAAGATCCCAGAAATTCAACACAA
>RJWT010050375.1:0-10865 GCA_004365215.1 Cuniculus paca | reverse complement strand
ATTTTAAAGAAGATACAACAAAGGAAAATAAAACCAAATAAAACAAATCACAACAAACCAGAGTAAGTGATACAGGACTTCACAACATTACAAAATTGACAATAGTTATTGTAATGCTTTTTGTTCTCTTCAAAATAGCTGCAGATACTTTCAGACATAGTACAAATCAAACAGAACAGATTAGAAACAGTAAAAACAAAACAATGGATACAACAAAAGACAACAAAACAAGACAACAGTAAATTCAAAATGGCTACCATGTATGTCTTACTATAATTGAAATAGCTGCTTATGCCACTGGATATAACATAAACAAAGCAAAAGAGAATAAAACCCAACCCAACAAAACAGTAAACAATGTGGGACTTCAGAGTCAGACTATAGGGAATCAACAATGGCTCCCACCCTCAGAAGGAGACCCCCCTAGATGCCATGCTGCATACCACTATCTTTTGAATAGATGATCAGACCACTGGCCCTAGACCTGCAAGGTCAGTGAAACACCAAAGCACCACAGGCTTTCAATTGCATTTCACCTTAATAACTATCATCAGAGCCTGTGTTTCTCTGGATCTGCTGGTCACTTGGGGGTGTGGGGGTTGACGCTTTTGTCTGCCAACCCGTGAGCCTGAAGGAGCTGGGATCTAACTGTCTCCCTGCAGCAGGGGCCCATGGGGAGAGGCTTGGCTCTGGAGGTCCTGGTCCAGGCAGCGGCCCACATGTGGTGCTATATCCAGCGGGACGGGTCTAGTTCTCCCTCCCCACCATCCACGCTGATGCTGACTCACGGGGAGAAGTTTGGCTCTGGAGGTCCTGGTCCAGGCAGTGGCCCATGCATGTCACTGTTTCCAGTGGGACCTGTATGTACAACTTCTGTATGTCAATTATACTTCAACAAAGGTGTTTTAAAATCATACCCACATACTCTATAGTTTTTATTCTTGTACTTATCCTGGAATTTGAGAAAAAGTGAGACTTATTTCATTATTTGATTAGAGAAAATATAATGTTGGCTTCTCATGCAGCAAGAGGTTCAAATGCTTCATTCGTAATGGGCCACAAGACAACCCTGAAACCGTCTTAAGAATTCTGTAGAAATAGTTTTCCAGATGCAAAGCATTCATTTTGAGAAGACTGAGTCACTGAATTTGGGATTCTAAAGAAGAATAATAGAAACATTTTTAAGCTCAATTGTCAAATATATATAAAGCTGAAGAGAACATGTGAAAAGCTTAACGAATATTGATCTAACCATCCAGCCCAAACAAAAACACCAGGGAATTTTTTTGTGCTAATAGGGGTTGAATGCAGGACCTTTGCATTAAGCTACCTCCCCAACCCTATTTATTTTAAGACAGTGTCTAAGTAGCTAAATTGTAAGAGTGGGACTAGAACTTGCAATCCTCCTGCTTCATTTTAAGCACCTTAGAAGCTACCCCTCTGCTTGTCCCAGTTACCAATACCTTCCATCTCCCAAAGTTAAAAGCATTGTTCTGCCTTTAGTTGTATTGTTTTTGAACTTTGTAAAGATGGAATCATAAATATTTTTTGGGTCAGAATTCTTGGAACAATGTTTGGAAATTCATCTGTCATGCTTTCCTTGCTGTATTCTACTACACCTCATTTTCCTTCTGCTGTTGATGAGCATTTAAATCATTTCCAGTCTGAGCTATCAGGAATTGTTTCTAAGAACATCCTTGAATCTGTCTATAGGTGCGTAGGTGTACACATTTGGAGAGTTTAGCAGGGTGAACAGTTAGTGTAAATGCTATCAAGCTGTTTATTTCTGAGTAGTTTTTTTCAGTAAACATATTCAGATGTGCAGCAATGTATGAGTGTTCCAAATACTTCATAGGCACCTGAGTAGTATGTTCATCCTCCTTCATTTTGGTCATGCTACGGGGTGTTTAGTGGTCTCTCACGGTGTCGACCTGCATTTCTCTGGTAACCAACAACAATCAGTTTTTCCAATCGTTGACCATTTGGATATTCTCTTTTGGGTTTTTCCAGTTATTGATCATTTGGATATTCTCTTTTGTAAAGCATTTATTTATTCAAGTACTTTGTCTAACTGGGCTTTCTGTGTTTTTCCTTAGGAGTTCTTCATGTTCGATGGCACTGGTTTCAGACTATAGTCTACAACAGAATCACCCAAAGGCCTCTGAAAACAGATTACAGGTTCCTGATTCAGTATATCTGGGTAAGGCAGAAGAATATGCATTTTTTTAGTGAGTTCCTTCATGATGCTGCTGGCATTTCAAAAACCAGTATTTTATACTGTTTTAAATGTAGCCACCATAAATTTCTTGTTCGCTAGGACAAAAATCAAGTTAAAAAACAAAACCTCAATTATCTAATATTTGTTTGAGCCTGAGGCACAAGCTAATATGCTCTTTTCTGAGAAAGGAAGTGACTGGACCCTTTCAACAGCCACTTTTCAGTCTGTCTGCAACCCACACATTTGCTTAGAACATTCGATACACCTAAGTAGCCAAAAGAACCAGCGGATAACAGAAGATTTTTTTTTCTTGATCTCAGGAAAACCAGTCACTTTCATCAGCAAGGCCATGAGTCAGTAATCTCTCTAAGAACAAAAACACAGATCTCTGAATGGAGATGAAAACTGTCATTTATTTCAATTGAATTTTGTTTCATTAAAAATCCTGTGATGACACTAAAACAGGAATGAAACAGAAACATTTATGACTGCCTTTGATCTCTGTAGACCAAATAAACATATATACATTTAAAACATTTCTAGTGTTGAAACAGACCTCATTATCATCACTGTTGTCATTTCAGTCTTCTGAAATACTAACTATAACTATTAATAAACAACTTAGTGTGCGTGATTTATTGGACTAAACATTAATCACAGACTTTCAAATACAAGGCGTCCAGCAGCCACTTGGCTTAATGTATTTTGGTGATTTGCTGTGTGCTTTTTTATGCTTAATTTCACAAAACAGCTGTTCTGTTAATGAATCTAAATACCTGTTATCCATAGGCATTTATGGATAGTCCATGTGCAGACACACAACTCTGTGTGTGTGTGTGTGTGTGTGTGTGTGTGTGTGTGTGTGTGTTAACATAGGCAAGTTGATGGTGGCTTCACCTTATTCTGAGAGGTCAAGTCCACTTTAAACCGTGACAGTAAATGTTTAGTAACTTGAACTCAACGTCTCATAGCTGCCACTATCAAGAAAAAGTAAAGGCCTATGGTTCAAATGAATTACTGTTGGCTTAGGAAGTGTTGTGGTTTGTTGATTCACTAACCAGAATGACCTAAAGAAACTCTATTAGTGGTCAGAAGTAAACTGATCTGGACAGGCTCATCAAAGTGAGCCTCGGGATGCATCCTGAGAAAGTACTGCATAATTACAGTCGATGAGTGCAATGATTTTCACTTTTTCTCACCAACTCAGGAGAGTCTATGCATGCAGTTTTGAAAGGATTTCAAGAAAAGCTAAACCAAAAAAGATTATAGTCAATAGAAGGTTTACCTTCTGTAAACCAGGAAGCCAAATCAAAATACTACTACATGTTTTAGGAGGCACCCTTAGAGGCCTGGCCTGTTTGCAAAGTACCACTATGCTGAGTCTGGAATCAGAACACAGTTCCATGTCCAAGTCAGGCAGCTCGAAAGATGAGGCTGTCCCCATGCGTGTCCTTTGTTATCAAACCTGTTCTGATAGAAGGGCTCCTATTTTGAGAAAGCATTATTTTCTCTTTCTTATTAGAACAGAAAATGTTTTCCTTCTATACTTTAACCAAATATCTCTTTTTGAGGGGTGGTGGACTCTCTCTCTCTTCATATATATGATTTGTTTTTTGTTAGTTTTATCTGCACTATTTTAATTAGCAGCCTTTAGGGGACATAATAGCTCCTAGTTATGGTAAAGAAAGTGGTGAGACAATGACAACCTTCACACAGTCTTCAAGTAAATAAAATTGCTGATATCACTGGAAACTAATAGGTAATTTGGGGTCAACAGTGAAACAAAAACAATCAACCTGTGACAACTTTGCCCCATTCCTTACACAATGAATGGGCTTTGGCTCTGGAGTCTGTTAAGGCACCAAACCCTGTTTTTATCGGTGGCCTGCACCTCTGATTTGGATGTTTAAGATATTATAATATTGAAGTAAAAATAAAAACCCACTTTCTTAGAGCTTGAAATCACTGGATGGAGTTGAGGGGTGGTGTCCAACAACACTGCCATCTTGCAATGTGTACATTTTTTGGGTAGAGTTTAAAAAATACAGTATAATGTAGCTTATACAGTGCAAAAACTATGGGCAAATGCCTTTGGAACATGTTGACTTGACATCTTGGTAGAATCACAGTGCTGTCTCAAAGATCGTTAAGACTGAGGGCTGTCCATTGGAAGTGTTCGTAATCACAGAGCCAGTGTGAGCAATATCCGGATAATTCCTTTTGAAGTACACCTGTTTAAAAACAAAAAAACAAGCATGAAAAGAACATATTCAAAAGTTTTCAAGTCTCCTCTCTAAAGCAGTGTGTTCCTATGTCTACTCCTTCGTGTGAAGCAGACCTTGGCATTCACTGCGGCACAATTAAAGAACAGGCATGTGTACACTCTGTGGAGAATTAGCCCACTAAAACTCTCAGCTGGGCAGGGCTGAATGCCAAACCACCTGTAGATTCGCTTTAGTTCTGATCATCCTGATTCACAGATACGATTTATCACTCCATTAAATTGATAAGCAAAATCATTTCACTGACTCAAAACCCAAAGATAAATTAAAAACGGGGTGACAAAGGGGCTGGGAAATCCAGCATCTACACGAGGGTTTCTCATTTTCACACATAAAATGAGCACAATAGATTTGGATGTTAATATCAGGTTGTAATCCCTATATTTTATAAACTCTGATTGACAAGCATTGAAATGCTCGCGTCTATGTATGAACGATCCCAGCATTTAATTTGTGTGGCAAAGCAGTCATAGGACCCATAGAAATGTGATCTGTGAATAGTGGGCCGCAATAATGAAAAGAGAAGCAAAAAGCTTTAACAATGACCCAACCAAGCAACTTCTCTAAAATGTAAGATGATACCAAATAATAGGACAGTCCTTTGCCAAGCCTTTGAGTTCCTGAATTCTACCAATTTCTAGCTGAACTAGAAGAGATACAGGTTTTCTGATAAATGTGTAATCAGAACATAAAGGAAATGAAATGCTGTCAAGTTTCTCTGTTCCACAATCATCAGTTTTTAGTAGCTGTATCATATCTCGGTTCCTTGACAGATGCACCTAACAAAATGAAATAATGTCAAGACTTGTGAGCTCTTATCTCCAAATGTGTTTGGGTGAAAAAGACTTCAAATATAATTTTTTTTTCCAAAGAAGAATGTGAAAAGTTTTGTTTGAGTCTTTAAACAGAAAATGTACCAATCTATCTGAGGCTAACACTTGTCATGAGCCGGGTCTCTGAGTCATCCGATTCTGCATATGCTTTATAAAACCTGACTCCAAATGTATTTGGGGGCCCTGTCAACAAAGTTATCAGTGGAGATAATGGACTTCACATAAAAACGGAAGCATGCTGAGACACCCACCTACATATTAAGTGTACTGTTTCTTTTGTTGCTTACATACTTGCTACTGCAAAAGTGTTTCTATGTTTAAAATTCAATATATTAAAATGTCACTTAGGAAAAGTAAGAAATTCTCTGATAATCCCTGGACTCCACTGGATGAAAAGTGAGACCATTTCTACTATAATGCAAGTTTCTAAAAACAAGACATTTAGTGATGGTGGTGGGGGAGGCAAATTTTGTCATCTTCCCCACCTACTTTTCACAGGCAGCTGCATTTTGTGTGGTTATATATTTATATATTCCCAAGGGGATATTTCCTCTTGAAAGTAAAAGCAGCCAAAAGAACAAATGGAAATTCAATTCACTTTCTATGGCTTGAAAGTCATCTCCAAATAAGTTTGTTTCTTCCCTAAAACCCTCCTCTATGTAAATTTTATCAAGAAAACATTATTAGCAATTCTTAACTAAAATGGTCACAGCTTCCTGGTCTGAAATGTTTTGCTCATAAACAACTTCCCTATGTAAAATATTCTTAATTCAACTTTCATTTTTCTCATCTGTTATCATGTTTTACAACACAGCCTGGTAACAGCACAGGTGAGCTACAGCATCAGTTTTTACAGTGCAGGTGAGGAAGGGAACCAGGAATACTGACATTCTTCTGTCTCTGGGTCACAGCCTTGGCCTGGGTTGAAGGCCCAGGTTCAGCTCTTCATCCCGGGACTTACTGCTGACCCTGGAAAAATCACTTAACCTCTCTCCATGCTGCCTGCCTCATCTGTAAATGAGAGAGCAATGACTTACCTCATAGGAACTAATTGATGGCTACAAACTACTAGTTGAAAATATGCCGAGTTAAGTGTTGGGTGTGTTTATGAATGCTGCTCAGAGAATTGCCCCTTGGTCCATGGAAACTAGCAGTATTACCCAGCTTGAAAGCTGAAAACAAAACATCTGTGAGTCTTCTTTGTGAATCTTCTCATTTTATCATTACAGAACCCTGGACTCGGAGTCGAGACACTGTGAACTAATGAGTATGCTAACCTAGGGGACAGAAAGGCCCCATCAAAGGTTATCAAAGCTGGAGTATCAACATGCCCCTGCTGGTGACTTTGAGACACTACTCAGACTTTTGTCCTGAGAAGACTGAAGGACGTAATACAAAGTTCAAACAGCAGCCTGAAGAACAGAAGCCCAGTGAATGTCGGATGTCTTATTGATTGCTCTTCCTCTCCTCTCTGGTTTGGTTAAGAGTTCCTCTAATGCAGGCTAAAACTAAATTTAGTATTTAAACTCTAGCACATCCATAAAGCCACTAGAATGGAATTAGAGCTTATTAAAAGCAATAGAGCAACAGAAAGCCCCCTTTGTAGACACAGGAAAAACTGTGGGGCTTTATTTACATGGTCAGTGTAAGTTAGCATTCTATGTGTGGAATTCTGGCTCCAGACGGTCCGTCCCTTCTCGCCGAGCTGGGTCCTCTCATGGTAACTCTCAGGCCTTAAGTCCCTCATCTGCACAGCAGGTCTAATTCTGGTGTAAAGCTCTGGTGTGCATCAGGCATGATCAGAATATACAGTCAATGCTTCCATTCTGAAAAATTTATTATAGCAAAAGCATATTGCCAGTCCTCATCAAAATACCTCCCCTTGCTTATCCCATCGTTCTTGCCACTTCCAAAAGCAGTTCTGAAGTCTTTTGTGAGTATCATTATGAGGTGTAATAAAAAATATGGTGAACACTACTACCAAGTGCCATCCTACAGAAAAGGCAGACTCATAAAAACATTACAGTGTGTCCCTGTCCACTTTATTCACCAGATCTGGCACTATACAACCACCGCATCTTTCCCAAAGTCAAAAAGATGATGGAAAGTAAATGTTTTGAATTAATTAAGGACAGTCCCTCATGAAAAGTGACTGCAGAACTGCTTCAGAAAGTAGCAAACATGATGGGATAAGAGTGTCTGAAATGAGGGGGAGTATTGCTAGGGTAATTAACAGCAATATGTTATATGCTATAAGAAATGAAAACAATTTTTTAACACTCACCATATTTTTCAATCACACTTTGTATATTATTGTCAAAGTAAAGAGTATTACAGAATCTGAACTGCTTTTCAGATAACGAAATGTTTCATATTCTTTTCAAAAAGTCATCTTAAAATTGAAGATACTAAAAAATAAAAACTAGGCTCAGACTTGGACAATCATTTGAAACCCCAGATGATAAAATACCGGCAAGAGCTTGCCATGGATTCAATGAGGCCATAGCAAGACAGGCGGTGGACGTGTGTGGGAAAGGACCTCAGCAATCACGGAAGAGCACACTTCTCCAGTCACAGGAGAACTCTGAGGCGGGCCAGTGGGAAGCGTAGAGGGACCTCTCTGCTGCAGCACACACACTGGCACGCTAGGAGAAGAGGGGCTGTGCATGCAAGCAGCATTAAACGCCTATTATCCCCCCTCCTTCCCTTTCTACTCCCCCATTAGAATAATCTATGTTAATTTAAGCTGGCAGAATTCACTTTAGCCTGAAACCATGTGCCAACCACAGCTACCCTGTAGCTAGAAAAAAACCATGTTATTCAAAGATGAGAAGCAGGAATAGTACAATAAAAAAGGAGTAATATAGAATCTGTAAAAGTACAAACAAAAATGAAGACTATGTAATCATTGAGCTGAAGGAAAGTATGAAAAAGCGGCATGAAATACATTCAAAGAAAATGTAGCAGAACAAACAATGTGAACACAACAGAGATGTAAGTCCAAGAAAAAATGGCAACTAAGTTGAAACTAAGTTGACAGAGCCCAAAAAGTGAGATGGAAGAGAAAAATGAAAATCTCCAAGATGTGACTTCTACTGAAGCAGCCCTCCTGAAAACACCAGTGGGAGACCCGGGAACAGAACTGAGTGAACTAGCAACATAATTCAAAATTAAAAAGGATTCAGGAGAAAAGAGAAAAAGGACACGTAATGTATGACAAGTGTTGAGACCTCAAAGCATATATTTCAATGTAGTAAGCAAAAGAAAGGGTGACACATGAGTTTTATAACTAGGAAATTTAAATTAGAGAGTCATCAAACACATATTTCACATATGGAGTAAGTCAAGGCTAAAAACATTAAATGAGTCTCAGAATGGGTCTTTAAAATGGTAGAATTATAATTCATAGTGAAAAATCTAAGTCACATGTTTCTGTTGACTGAAATGATAGCATCGAAATTTTCAAAGCAAAAATGACAGAAGGTACAAAGAGACACAAACACAGTATGAGACTGATTTACCTCTCCAAATACAAGCACAGCAAATGGGTTAATATATAAGGACAGTGAAGACCTCTATCTTGTAATTAATAAGGTAGGTAAATTAAGAATCATTAAGCTATATACGTTAAACATTCTATCTTTTCAATGTGCAGAGAAAATTCACAAAAATTGCCTGTATACTAAGGCACAAAAAAGCATGAATAATTGCAAGTGAGTAGAATTGGCACAGAAAAGCTTGTACAACAATGACAGTAAAACTGCCATAAAACATAAATTTTTATAATTAAGAAGTTTTTAAACCTCTGCCTTAACTAATTTCCAGGCCAAACAGGAAATCAAAACTAAAACTGCAGAATGTACAGATTAAAATGAACTTTGAAGAAAGCATTACATAAATCTGTAAGATACAGCTAAAGCAGCATTTATAGGAAAATTCACAGCCTTAATGTGTTTACATTAACAAGCAAGAGAGAACGTAAACAAATGCACTGAAGAAGCAACAACAAAATAAACTAAACAAAGGAAAGACTCAGTAGAGAGCAGAAGCTAATCAGCTATAAAACAGAATATAAGAACTAGTGAATCTGAGAAATCATTCTTGGCAGGGAGCTAATAGCAACTTAATGGGGAAAAAATGGGAAGAGTAGAGAGAAAGTATAGATATTAGGTAGCCATTAAAAAGAATGAGATAACTGTAAGTATTAATATAACTGAAGATATAATATTAAATGACTATACGGGAGGGCTGGGGATCTCGCTCAGTTGTAGAACATTTGCCTAACAAGGCCCAGGATAGAGAGGCAACACCGCAAGAAAAAGAAGGGGGAGAGTGGATAGCTATCAGCTATGCTTAAGAACAGAAAGGCTGTACACATGTACATGTTCTTGTTTTATACACAATATGTCAGCAAAACTGCAGAATATGGGGCCAGGACTATGTTTAAGGGGAGGATCTGCATGACAGGAGGTAGGAGTGAGAGAATGACTTACTTTTTACTTATACAAATTTTTTAAAGCTATAATTTTAGCAATAGCTTTGTGACATCTGTTAAGCTGATTATTAAAAAGTTTTTAATTACTTAGAGTCTCTAAAGTTACTGAAAAGAGGTTTGGGTACTTCTTTCTGTTATTATCAGACAACAAGCGTATGGCTTCAGCCTCCTGAAAAGATGATCACACTTTTGTCATCAGTAGGTAGAATTATTTTTATTTTTTACTTTTTTTTTTTTTTTTTTTTTTTTTTTTTTTTTTTGTCTTTTTGAGACAGGGTCTTGCTCTGTAGTTCAGGCTGGCCTTGAGCTCACTTTGTAGCCCAGACTGATCTTGAACTTGCAACGATCCTCCTGCCTCAGTCTCCCGAGTGCTGGGATTACTGGCGTGAGCCATCACACCTGGCTTTAGTATTTGTAAAGTGCTTTATATTCTTGGAAGTACTTCAACTTGTGTCATCCTATCTGACACCTGCATCATGTGTCCCTGCACTGTAGGTGAGGACCTGCGGCCAGGGCTGCCTGGAGTGATTCGGATCCAGGGCCACCGCAGGCTGAGCGCCTCTTTACCTATTCTAACAGGTCCAGGTTCTTAGAATCCAGGCTGTTAGGCTTTCACAACCTTTGGGTTAGATCCGGTGATTTCACAGCTTGATAAAGCAGCGCCTCATTGCACAATGGGAACAAAGGAACTCTGGCAACCCAAGGAGGGCGGCTGCACCAGGAAGGAGAGCAGGAAGTGCTTGCCCTTCACTGCAGCCAAACTGCACGGCAAACCCCTCCTACAGAAATCTTATGCTGAAGTCCTAACCCCAGTACCTCAGAAGGTGACTGTACTAGGGCCTGAATGATATGATTAAACTCAAATGAGGTCTTTAGAGGAGGCCCTGGTCCAGTATGACTCCCAAGAGAACGGGGCACACTACACAGAAGAAAGGACCATGCCAAGACCCAGGGACACTCTCGAGCTGGGCAGAGAGGGCTCAGAGGACACCGATCCTGCTGGCATCTTCATCTCGAACTCATCCTCCAGAACTGTG
>RJWT010050374.1:0-10859 GCA_004365215.1 Cuniculus paca | reverse complement strand
AGACATATGGTATGTGACGCCACACAAACCAGAGAGAAGGAAAGGGAGAGACAGACAGGTGTGACTATGATAAAGTACTCAGAGCCTGACAGTAGACACAGAGAGACAGAGGTGGTAAGTTCTGGAAAAACCTTTCCTAGAGAGCCACTGCTGCCTCTCCTTTTCCCCTGCCCCGTCCCCTCAGCACTCTCGGTAGCCGTCTATGTAGCAGTCATGAGTTTACCATCTGTCTTCTCCTTTCCCGCCCAGTCTGACATGCTCGCTCCAGCCCTTGCTGGAGAAGCGGGAGACTGCTGAGTCGGGTGTGCTAAGCTTCAGACCCCAGCAGCCTTTCCTCAGAGTGACACACCGAACTGCACCGTGAGTGGACAAGCCCGGGGTGGCTCAGCACAGGGAAAGCAGACAGAGCCCTGGAGGGACGCAGAAGGGTTACAGGGACAGTACAGGAGCCCGCTCTGCAGAACAAAGGGCAGTGAGAGAAACGGATAATTCCAGTACTGGAGACATAAAAAGATGATGAATTCTGTTCTATTTCCTAGTAAACTTTATCCAAGTGTATGTTCACTTACTCATTTAAAAAAAAAAAACCCTAAGCACTTAACCTCATGACAGGCATGGTGAGTGGGAAATACAATAGTAAGTAATATCATACCTTTTTCTCTTTTCCAAATCAGGGCATCTGTGGTCCCAAAGGAAAGTGTTCCTATTTAAAGTACTTAACTCCTTGTCAACATACCCAAACAAATCACTTTAATTCCAATTTTGAATGTGACCCAAATGAGTTGCCTATTATAAATTAGAAACCTCTGGCAAAAGAGAACAGAGCCCAAAAGTTCTCCTTGAAGAGAAATCTAATCTTGATGCCACATTTTTAAAATCAATTACATTTGCTAACTCTTGCTAAATTAACCACAGAACAAAGGGTTTAATTCTGCGTACTCCTGGTTTCTTAACCACTTTGAGGCTTTGAAGATGAATTCATAAAGACAGGCTTAATTTGTCTGACTAAAAAGCTGGGAATAACTATTCAGTATATCAATATAATTACAGCAACATTAATTTTCAAATTACATACATCAGTGACAGTAATTAAAAATAACACATACCTAACGCTCACTTTTTAAAATGACTATTCAGAAGAGGGCAAGGCTGAGATAGGAAAGGAGGGAAGCCTGCCCAGCCGGAAGGATGCTGCCTGTCCCGAAGGAGGCGCCCTATGCAACATGACAGCTGGCTGGGAGTCCTGCCACCACAAAGCGGGCGAGGCAGCACCTCTGCTACCCTCCGCAGGATGGCAAAGAAACATGGGAGAAAATGTTCTGCAGAATGAAGGGTACTACATCATCTCAGGACCAAGATCCCCAATCTTTACTATTTCCACCCTCCCTTCCAATGCTCTGGTCAGAGGTCAGATTCCTTTACCCAGATGACACATCTCTAGAACAGTCTATGGGCCAGGCACAGGCAAGGTTGGTGCTGGGGTGAAAAGAGGGAACAATTCAGACCTGGTGGCATGGAGCAGAGCACCCAGAAGCTAATACACGTGAGACAGACGACCGCTACCAGAAGGAAGACAGCAAGTGCCAAAAAAATGAATACTAGTAAGAAGTTTCTAGGTATTTTTTTTCCAACTTTGATTAATAGCACAATCTACTGTACTTCTACATTTTTTAACTTAAAAAAGAAATTATAAAAAATTTAAGTATTTATGTTTCATAGCAAATTAAAACTAAAATACCACTCCACTATGTAGCCTCTTACTGATTCAGACTCAAAAAATAATAGTAAAACATTATATTCCCAACACAGTAAGTGTTAATCTAACACTGATAGTTTATTTTCTAACAATATCCTTAAAAGAAACTAAATGTTATTAAACCACATGGATAACAACAGATAAAAAGCAAAGAACTTTCCTCAGAGCACTGTGGCATAGTAGGTGTTAAAACCATGGGTTTTCGTGTCAGATTATTTCAAGTCAGTTTCTGCCACTGACTATCATTAAAGCTCTCTAAATTTCAGTTTCTTAACTGAGTTGCTGCCAAGATTGAAGGAAATAATGTGTGTATTTAAACTAAGATAATAATTTACATATAATGTTTCCAATGGAGAAAAGAAAGTTGGTATGCAGAGTACCAAACAAGTAACACTGATCTTTAAACATCCAGAGGTAACCAGTTGATGTTAGCAAAAAATAAAGTTTTTAGCAGATGGCATCAGTCTGAAGCTAGAAGCAAAACACCTGGTGGAACTGTTCGCTACAACTTGACAAAATAAAAAGCCTCATAAATTTGGGGTATGGGATAAATAACTTCCTACCTGCAGTTGTATACCTAGAGGTCACCCACTTCAATTTACATTTCTTGATTTATGTATACCAAGTTGTTTTCTGTATTTGCCAACATACAACAAATGGCATGAGCTTAACCATCAATATTGGTTAAAAAAAAAATCAAGAGAAGTGATAAAGCCATTTAGTCCCCCACCATTTGTTGGCACCGGACTGTTCTCCAGAGTACCCTACCCTCCTTCTTTTCTTGTGAAACCACATCTTGAGATAAGCAGCAGCAGAACCAGCTGGCTCTTCCTATCAGCTATGACGAAAGTTTCCAAAAGGGTCCAATTTCCTGAAAGAGTCATTCCTCTTCCAGCAGCCTGATGCTAACACACTTTGACAACCATACTAATTACAGAAAGCTTTTTGTCAATTGTGGCTCTTAGCTGGATGGTTAATAGAGTATGCTTTTATCTTCAAAATAAACGGACCTTTTTTTTTAATTATGTTGTCAGATGTAATTATAGTAAACTGGGTACAAATGAGATTATGGAATCTATCCTGAGGGGCAACTTAACACAACGTAGCTTGTCTTCCACTCTAGCAAATAAGGTCATCTGAAGATACTGTTTTCCCTCTGATTCTAATGAACAGTGTAATGCTTTAAAACATGTTTTTATAAAAGCAACAATTACTCAGTGAAATCTGCTTGAAACAGTTAGTAGAAATCTAAACATTAAAAATATGCCCAGTTCTTGTTCTGATAGTTTTAAATTATGAAATATTACAAAAATATAAAACATAATAAAATTGAAACCTATTGCCAAGACAGCACAAATTTTAACATGTTTCCATAATTACTTCAGAGTAATCCATATTTTTTTAAAAAGTAAAACACGAGCAGGCACGGCAGTGCACACCTGTAATCCTAGCACTCAGGAGGTTGAGGCAGGAGGATCACTGCAAATTCAAGTCCAGCCTGGGTTACACAGTGAGTTCAAGGTCACCCTGAACTACACAGCAAGACTGACTCAAAAAAACAAAACAAAATGGTAAAACGTGATAGAGTGGGGTGTAACTCACTCACTAGTAGAGCACATGCTTAGCGCATGCTAAGACCTAAGTTCAATTCCCAACATCAAAAATATAATAGAACATGACAAATAGAACTAAACTCTACTCTGTTCCCATTACCACTCCTTTTTTACCTTCATCCCCAAAAGAAACTAGCCTTAAAATTAGTGCAAATAAGGGCTGGGAACTTGGCTCAGTGGCCTAAGCGCCTGCCTGGCAAGCGCAAGGTCATGAGTTCAATCCCCAGTGCTGGAAAAAAAATAAAAATAAAATAAAATAAAATTAGTACAAATTATCCCTGTGCTTTAATATTTTGCCTGAACAGATATCCAAAAAAATAGGCACTAAGACTTTGTGTTCTAAAACTTAATGTAAATCTAATGTAAATACTAACATACTAGCCAGGGGTGGTGGCTCACGCCTGTAATCCCAGCACTAGGGAGGCTGAGACAGGCGCATTGTTGTGAGTTCGAGACCAGTCTGGGCTACAAAGTGACTCAAGGCCAGCCTGAACAGCATAGTGAGACCCTGTCTCAAAAACACCAGGGCTGGGGATCTAGCTCAGCAGTCTAAGCGCCTGCCCGGCAAGCGCAAGGTCATAAGTTCAGTCCCCGCTGCAGCAAAAAAAAAATACTAACATACTATAGGCAACCTTTAGCAATTTACTAATTTTTTTCAATATGCTGTTTATTCATTTTCATACATGCAGGTGTAGTTACATGCTACTATAAGTGATTTATTCACGTTGAAAGTTAAAAAATATTGTGTTAATGTATGAACAAACTAATACACGCTTCCTTTCATATATCTCTATTTTTATTTCTTCAAATTACTGGGCTATTGCACACCCTCATAAACATGTGCCAGATTTCTCTAAGACACATGTCCACACGTAAGAGTACAGGATCATATTGGCGTACAAACATTCAATATTAATACTGCTATACTGCTTTCCCAAGGTATTATGCTAACTGATACTCTTTTTTCGGGGGAGGGGCTACTGGGGATCAAACTCACAACGTTATGCTTATCAGGAAAGTGCTTGAACCGCTGAGTTAAATCCCTGGCCCCTAACTTATATTCTTAAAAGTTCTTTTCTCTATACTCTTGGTGTATGTAGATGTCTAATGATCACTATGATGAGTATTAACTGCTGTGTCATTGTGAATTCAGTTTGCATTTCCTAATTTGAGAGAAGATAAGTATATTTTCGTATGTTTACTGGCTCTGGGTTTCTTTTGAGGTTGTCCAATCAGAGCCTTTGCTCACTTTTCAAGAGGCTTATCTTATCAATTTGTAGCACTAAAAATATTTTTCGTATTTTAGCTAACTGTTCAAATAGTCACATGCCTTGCAAATATGTTCTCTCAATCTGGGTTTTTTGTTCTTAATTTCAGTCTTTTCTTTATGAATGATAACGTGTAGGGTCCTTGTGTCAAGACTGCTCAGGTTGTAATCCTGACTCATCGTTTTAGAGTCATGTGGACTTGTATAAATTTACTTAAATGTCTTTGGGCCTCGGTTTCTTCCTCTGTAAAACTGGAAATAACACCAGCACCTACAGTTGTGAGGATTCAAGGAATCAATACATGCAAAGCACCAAGAACAACTTCCAACAAATACATGCCACTGGTGTTACCATCACTCAATTATCTAAGCTATTCTTGGTCCTTTAACACTTTTAAACGACTCCTAACAACCACTTATCATATGTCATAAACATTCTATTGAACTTTTCTTTAAATGACATTAACATTCTACAAACTGTACCTTTACAATGGAGCCCTCCAACAGTTGCCTCCGTAAACAAACAAGCATCGTCACTAATGGGACGACCTAACTAACACAGGCCTCCCTCACGCTGTAATGCAGCATGCATACACCTGTAAAATACTCTTCACAAAAATATTTAACCTAAATTTAACTGAGTAGAAAACTTAACTCCACTTTACAGGAAATACAGGGAATAGAGATAAGTCAAACTACACAAGAAACAAACCCAAAATGTAGGATGTTCTGTAAGAGGATGGTCTGGTCCCTTAAAAAGTCACTGTGAGGTGAAGAAAGGCAACAGGCTGTTGGATGTTAAGAGAGACTAAAGAGATAGGACAGCCAGAATGTCCACTTTGTATTGGATTCTAATTGGGGGGAGGATGACCATGCAAGTAACTGTAGGCATAACGGGTGAATTGGCTATTAGATCATGTTAAGACATTATTGCATAATTTTCTTAGACACAATAATGGTATTGTGCCTGTATATGAGACTGTCATTTGCAGGAGATATACACTAAAGCATTTGATGTCTACAACTTAATTTCAAATAGTACCACCAAAAAAAACTACAAATGAAAAACATACCAAGGAATGCCAAAATATTGGTAATTTTGAATCTCAGTGATCAAATATATAGCATTCACTTTAGTATTCTCCCAAATAAAAACTTATAATACATAAACTGCACTAAGCAGGAATGTTCCATCTATATATGACCTACAAACTACAGAGTGTCCCATTTATTTAGATTTTTTATGTTCCCCAACAACTTTTTCTGCCAAGGACTGTTGAATATTAGATTCTGAAACACTTTATGATTGTGCTGCTTTTGTAAATGTTATCTTTTTTTAAACTGCCTTTTGCATACTGATCAAGTAAATCACCTTAATATTTTGATGATCTGCTCTCCTGCTCTCCTTTACAAAAGAACTACACCGAACAACTCGAGCCAAAAACCAAGTCTTATATAGCTCCATCATAAAACTGCCTTTTTCCTAACTGTTTTGGAGTAGTTCAAGGTTTACAGTAAAGCTGAAAGAAAGATACAGAGATATTCCGTACATACACAGCCCCTCTCATTACCACATTCCCCCGCCAGCATGGTACATTTTTGGGTTTGGTTTTTGTTGTTGCTGTTGTTTTGTTTTGTTTTTATACCACTGACAAACCTACAAGTATGCTAACACATCTTCAGCACCCAAAGTCCACGGTTCAAATCAGGGTTCACTCTTGGTGCGGCACACTCTACGCACTTGGACGAATGAATAATGACATGTATCCACCATTACAGCAGCATACAGAGCATTCTCACTGCCCTGCCTAAAGCCCTCTGTGCTCCACTTATTCATTCTCTTCCTGTCCCAATTTGGAAAAGAATGCGCTATGTTTGCCATAGTTTTGCCTTTTTCAGAATGTTACATAGTTGTACTCATGAAGCCTTATTGGATGGGCTTCTTTCAGTTAGCAATATGCATTTAAGTTCCTCAATGTCTTTTAATGGTTTGATAGTTCATTTCTTTTTACTTGAAAAATATCCACTGTCTGGATATACAGTACTAGTTTTTATTCACCCATTGAAGAATATTTTGATTGTTTCTAAGATCTGGCAATTACTAAGAAAGCTGCTATACACATGCATGTACAGGTTCTTACGTTTTCACTCCTGGCTAAATACCAAGGAATGTAACTGATGGATCACATACTGAGTATGTTTAGTTTTGTACAAACTGTCTTCCAATGTTATTCCACCAGTAATAAACGAAAGTTCTCATCACTCCATACCCCTGCCAGCAGTTGGTATTGCCAGAGGACCCTGCACACTAAATGTTAGTTGAACCACCTCCCCACCACCGCATGGCCCTGTAACAACAACCAAACACACTCCACATACATTTCTAAGTGCCTTCTCAGGTGCACCAAACAGCATTAATTAAAATGAATAATCTATCTATGGCAACTTGCTTGGCCTGTTTCAACAAAACTAAAACTAAAACTAAAGAATCTCACACATTATTCCACATATTTGAGGTAATACTGCTTCTAAAGATTGTAAAAAGAATAGACTGGAACGAAAGTAGAAGTGTTCATTGAGCTGGGAAAGTATTGATAGCTGTTGCTCAGCCAGCAGAAGACATGAATCGATAAATCTGTTCCAAAGAAGGCACTAACAGCAAAAAAATACTGAGGGTCCTAAGGCCCCCTACAACTCCCAGATTGCCCCCATTTTTCTCTGGAACTGATGGGGCCTGGGTTACTATAATTTCTTCAAAGAACCTTGTGCTTTATTTCTCACCATACCATGTACATATTAAACTATACAGCACTTTTTTTACATGAAATTGTAAATATGTATTCTCTTTTTTAAAATAAAATCAATGCTTCCAATCTACAACTAATAGCCATTATCTTGCTGAGAAACAAACTAATTTGTGAAACCAGTTGTGAGGGGTCTTATCACATGCTTTTACTCATTAGAGCAAAATGAACCTAAAAAGCTAAGAATTTAGAAAGTGCAAGTTTTACCAATCTTTCAGGATTTAGTCTCAGAAAAAACTAACATTGTTCCCAACCCAATAAAAATAAACCAAGAAAGGTAGCACAGCCAGTTTCACTTGTTGGCTTATTCTGCACTGACATTGCTCAGCTAAGTCGCATTTCAATTTAGACTCCCTACTTCGTGCAAAGATATCCTCCAAATATCTTCCCATAAAAGATAAAACTGGAAAGAAAGAAATAAAAAGCATTTATCGTCAGCAGAAAAACAATGGGAAAGGGTAGAAAACATGAAAGAGTGAGACTTACTGGACAAAAATAGGTGTTCTCCACAATGTGATGGGCCACCATGCTGTTCTCAGCAGAGAGAGACATGATAAACAGCAAAGCATCCCGAGCTTGCTGGCCAACTGCCCCTTCGCGATGAATGAAGGGAATCAAGAGGGAGAAGATAAGGAAGTTGGCAGCCCCTTGGTCCTCACTAGTGTGGAAAAAGAGCTCCAGAATGGATGGGTCTTTGGCAAGGATGGAACAGAGCTGACTGAGCAGGACAACCAACTTCCTCTCCACAGCAGGAGTGGTCGTTCCCGAACAAGAGCTGAGCAGCATCATCAGAGGCTTCAGGATGGGCTTATGATGCAGCAGAGGCTGGTGTGACTGAGTGACCAACATCTCATACATCTTTAGCTGTTCGATTTTAGTCTCATCAGTAAACTCCCGTCTCAAGCTCCAAAGGAAAAGCTTCTCCATTATGTTCTCAGAGACCACAAATTCCAAAATTGGCCCCATTGCAGCATCCTTGGCTTGTTCTTCAATTAGCAAGAAGAGCATGTGTTCTACATAGTTCTGCACAGCACTGGCCTCATCTGGAGGGATGGATCCATATTTTGCCTGCAAGTTCTTCAAGGGATCATGCTTCTCTAGGATTTTTACAACCTGTAACCAAATTAAACATTCATCATCCATCTGATTTTTATCATAATCTCAAAAACACACATCTGTCATCACCAAAAATGCAGGAGCTATTGCTCACATCTTAATAAATACGTGAACATTCTCTCTGTTTTTCTCTTTCTCATAAAACAAAAAGGTTAAACTTAGAAAATGTGTGAAGATGCTCATTTATAACAGTTACAAATTTTGGCAGCCTAAGCATCAAAGAAAATAGCATGGTTATATAAATGAAGCTACACGAATTCTTTTACTACTACTACTATTAAGACTATTGAGCAACATGAAAAATTGTAACTGCTGTTTAAATAAAAAGCACTTTATGTTGGATCCATAATTATAAAATATGTCAAAAACATATGTGAAAACAAGGAAAAAGAAACAGACAAAACTAATAATCACTTTTGTGTTCAAAAGAATGACAAGTTCTTAAATTTTTTTTCTAAACTGTCAAAAATACATTGCTTTTTAAATTTTAAAATTCATTAAACTAGTAAAAAGAAACCTGACTGCCTGTACTCTCACATAAAGGGAGCTGCTTTGGAGATTTCACAGGGAAGCGCAGCCATGCACGTACCCCTGACAACATAGCATCGCTGCCCCCTCTGCTTGGATGGGCACCTCTTCCACCACGCATGCAGCAACAGGAAGAGGACAGAAGGAGAGGGATGAACGAGAGCCAAAAAAGAGCTTCATACGCAGCACATACAGAAGCTCAAAAAGGAAGGATTTGAATGCTGCATTTTCTTTAGGCTGAAAACATTCTGAGATAACAATTACAAAATAAATCCCTAAAGTTTGGAGTGATGAAAAAGTTTGGAAATAGTGGTAATGATTATAAACGTAGTTAATGCTATTGAAATATATACTTCAAAATAGTTAATATAGTATTTTTTGTTAAATATACTTTACTACAAAAAGAAATCAACGGTTTAAAAGAATTCCTAAATAGGTCATGTCATAGCCCTGGTCTACTCTCCCTTACCATTTCTGGCATTTGAATGCTTTTCTCTCCACTCTTTGAGACTTACTACTTCTACTTGCAGACTTAAACATTTAAACAATTTTATAACTCAACTTCCACTTAACTTTATGATTTGAGATTTCTCATAACTTCTATTCAAATGACTCCCTCTAAAAATGTACACATATGATAATTTTAAACAACCAAACATTTTATTTATGACTTTACCTTTGTTCCTTTTTGCCTTTCTGAATTGCATGTAATATATGTTTTTTGCATTACTCTCCTGGCCCTGTTGTATGATGTACTGCTACATGTCCTTTACTTAGGTTATAGGATTTTTCAAGTCACTGGGAAAGCCAGCAAATATACAGTACTATGTCAGCACGTATGAGCAGTAAGTCTGACTCTCTTCTGTCAAAAGCAGAAAAAAAGGAATCTTTATAGAACAGGGAAGACAGAATAAACAGATTTCCACAGAATCTATGATCTCTATCAACTTCCATTATAAAATTGATAATGCTGTGTTACAAAAGAAAAAAATTATTCCCAAACCCTAGCTTTGACACTTTTTAGTAAGGAAGGTCTTTGGCAGGCAGCAATGCAGCAGGTGCATTGCCCAATCACTAGAGGCCATGGGATAGCCACTAGACATTCTCTTTTTTGTCACATGGCTGCTACAGATGTGCTACTATCTTACATCTCTACCCAGAAGGCCTGATAATCTCACTGGGAGTAGACCTGGCTCTCTGCCTTTCCCATTGGTTTGAATCTTGCAGTAGCTCAAACAGTGCTGGTACAAGAAGGACCTCTACCTCAACACAGCACACTCTGCAGCTCTGAAAGTTCCTAACATCAAAGGCCCACATTCTGAAGAACAAATGTGCAATGTGCTTTATCAGTTACATATACCAAGAATCAAACTCAGGACATTGTGCTTACAAGGCAGGCACTGAGCCACTGAGCTATATCCCTGGCCCCAGTTCTATAATTTTAAAGTCCATGTATTGAGTTTACTTATGAGAACTACAGTATCTTTACAGCTAGTCCTCCAAGTAAAAATGTAATTATACTTCTGTGTTCAGATTTGTCTAAACCCTCTGAAACTGGAACTATGCCTTATACACTGATTTTAGCATGGTAAATTACTTCTTTCTGAAAAGTTTTCTGGTAGTATGTAACAGAAGTGATGATACTGCTTCTCCCCCTTGACTTGTTAATCTGACATTGGGGAAAATGCCCAAGGAAATAACTCAAAAATAATGTCAAAAATTGATGATACTTTCCAGTAATAAAAAATAAAAATATTAACCTAGATGGTCAAGAA
>RJWT010050373.1:0-10861 GCA_004365215.1 Cuniculus paca | reverse complement strand
TAAAGACAATTTCTGAAAGCAGTAAAAAGAGCCAACTTGAATGATAACAGATTTCACACCAGAATCTCATGGAAGCTAGAGAACATGGAATAGTTCTTTCAACCATTAAACTAAAATTCTACATTCAGTAATGAATGAAAGAAAGGAAATCAAGACATTTTTGGATGAAGGAAAATTGAAAAAATTTGTCACTAGCAGATGTATTCTGAAAGAATAGCTAAAGAAAATTCCTTATACAAAAATACAAAAATGAAAGAAGGAATCTTAGACTATCAGGAAGGAAGAGACAACAAAGTAAGAAAAAATACAAATAAATTCAATAAGCTGTCCTTCAGTTGAGTTCTTTATGTTTGAGAACTGGAGAAAAAAGTCTGACCTGGCTGTAAGTGGAAGTAGGAAATATTTAAGATAAGCATATTATGTATGAGAAAGTGTAATGGGACATAAGGAAGGCAAGTTTTCTGCATTCCACTTGAACTGTTAAAATGATGACATAAGTTGGTTTTTCTAAATTATGTGTGTATAATATCTAGAGCCACCACTAAAAAAGCTGTAAAGGTATACCCTCATGAAGACAATAGTATGAAATGGAATTTTGAAAAATATTCAAATAACCAAAAAAAAAAAGACAATATGAGAAATGAGAAACAGAGACTACAATTTTTAAAATGACAAACTAGCTCTAAAATATTAATTACCTTAAATGTAAATAGTCTAAATAATTCAGTTAAAAGTAGCATGGAAAAGTATGTTTAAAAACTGTATGCTGCCTGTAAGAAACTCATTTAAAATATAGTGGGTTGAATGTAAAAGGATGAATAAAGGTGTTTTATGCAAATGTTAACCAAAAAAAGCAGAGAAAACTACATTAATCTCATCTTAAAGTAGACTTTAGAGGAAAGAAAATTATCATTGATGATGAAGAACATTCAATAATGACAGGAAGTGTCAATCCATTAAGACAATTTAGCAATCCTGAAGATGTATTAAATGACAATAGTCTGCATAATATGAGCACAAAGTAGTAAAACTGAAAGAAAAACCATACCAACTTACACGTTAATAGGAGACTTCAGTATCCCTTTTCAAAACTGATAAGCAAACGAGATAGAAAGTCAGCAAAGGTAAGATCTACAAGAGCTGACCAAAAATATCATATTTGTTTCAATAAAAAATTATTACAGTAAAGAGACATATTGACATTAATCTCCCTCAAAGTACTTCCCCTTGCTTTGAACACATTTACCTCATTGTGTTTGTCACTTCCTGAAATAGTTCTGAAAGTTATCTTTCATGAGTGTCTTTTGTGGCTGTCTTGATGCCCTTAATCAATTCAAAATGCTTACAGAAAGTTCTGGTGATATTTACATTGTGTCTTCATCTATGTTATTCACTGGATCTGGTACCTTATGACTTGTGGGTCTTCCTTGAAGTCAGCATGACCATGAAAGGCAAACATCTTGAATTGATTCAGGACCTGGAGGCATCCACAACAGCATGATTATTAAAGATGCTTTTGAAAAAGGACTTCTAGAACTGCTTTAGAAAGTGGCAAGAATGATGAGTTGTGTGTTTGAAGAGTGGGGAGCATTTAGAGGGGGAATTAATGGCAATGTGTCTTTTCTTGTATTATCTTTAAAGTTTAAACATTCACTTTACTTTCTGATCACACCTTGTAATAGACATAGAATATTCCACCCACAAAGGCAGAATGCATATTCTTTTGTATCCACCTAAGTTATCAAAATAAACCATATCATATACCATAAAAGAAACTACAGTAAATATATTTTTAATTGAAATCATACAGCATGAGTTATATGACCACAGAAATTCAAATCAGAAATCAATAATAGGAACATTTCCAACTTAAACAACATACTTCTAAATAACTCATAATAAAAAGAGAAACACTTAAACATAATTTAAAAATATATTGAGTTGAAAGGAAATGAGTATACAACATAGCAAAATCTGTGAGGCACAGCTAAAGTAGTGCTAAAAGGAAATTTTTAACAGTAAATGCGTACATATATTAGAAAAGAGGAAAATTCTTACATCCATCTAAGCTCCCATTTTAAGAATCTAAGAAAAGAATTAAACTGCAAGGAAACAAAAGGAATAAAATAATAAGGATAAGAGCAGAAATCAAAGTTGAAAATAGAACAATACAGAATATTAATGAAGCGCAAAAAGCTGGTTCTTTGAAACAGTAAAATTGACAAGCCTCTAGCAAGAAAAATAAACCTCTAGCAAAGGAAAAAGAGAAAACACAAATTACTACTACTAAGAATGATAAAGGAGATCATTTACTGTAGACTCGGAGAACATCAAAAGGACAATAAGGGAATACATAGAACAACTCAGTGAATATTAATCTGAAAAATTAAACAAAATGGACCAATCCTCAAAAAACCACAGAATATCATAACTCACCCAGTGTTTAAGATAATGTGAATAATTTTATAAGTATGAAGGAAATTAAATTTGTAATTTAAAAACTCCCAAACAAATCTCTAGCCTAGACGTTTCACTAGAAAGTTCTACCAAATATTTAAAGAAGAATTAATAGTTCTATACAACTTTTATAAAAATAGAAGAGGAAGGAACATATTCCAATTGATTTTATAAGGGTAATAATTTCCTGATCCCAAAATAAAGACAATATAATAAAAGTACAATACAATAAAAGAAAGCTATGAAAAAAAAACTTTCATGAATATAGATACAAAATCCTTATTAAAATATTAAGAAATACAATTTAGCAATATTTTAAAAGAATTATGTATCATGACCTAGTGGGGTTTATTCTAGGGATGCAAAGGTCATTTAATAGTCAAAAGTCAATCAATATAATCTACCATTTTAATACACAAAAGAAGAAAAACCACATAATCATATCAACTGGAATAGAAAAAGCATTTGAAAAATCAATACACATTCATAATAAAAGCCCTAATTTAAGGAAGTATAGAAAAAAAATGCCCCAAAGTTGATAAAAAAGCAACTTAAATATTTACATAAATGTTACATATCTTTAATTGTGCACGACTGAATATTTTCTGTGATCAGGATAATGGCAAGATATATACTCTTGCTAATCCTATTCAACATAGTGGTGGAAGTTGTGGCCAATGCAATAAAGCAAGAAAAGGAAATAAAAAAGTATTTAGATTGGAAAGCAAATAATAAAATAGTTCTTCTACTCCCAGGACATGATTGCTTATGTGGAAAATTCCAAAGTATCTACAAAAATCCTAGAACTAAGAAGTGAATTCAACAAGGTCAGAAGTTATATACAAAATAGTATTTCTATATATTAGCAATTAGCAAGAGATTAAAAATACAATACCGCATATAGTCACCCATTGCTTAGCATTGGGAGCATGTTCTCAGAACCGTGTCACTAGGCAGTTTTAGTGTGCAAACATCGTAGAGTGTTTCAACACAAAGCAAGACAGCTCTGACATCACCGGACAATGACACTTTTTGGGAGCAGCATCAAAAATGCAGTTGACTGAAACAATATGTGATGTGTGATCTGTACAACCGACTAACAAAAATTGAAATATTTAACAAATTTAACAATACATGCATAAAATTTATATGCTGAAACCTACAAAACTGATGAAAGAAATCAAAGAAAACCTAAATGAATGGAGCTATACTTCATTCATGGCAACGAGTTGAAAAAGCCTGCTATTTGTGGTTTCAAGGGCCTATGGACCCTCTTTATCATTAAGGTTGTGGATTGAGAGCAGGAGTGGAGGCATCAGCTAACCCTTAAGCATCTCAAGAAATTCACATTGTCAAGGGTAGTGTGAAGATGGCCTGAAGCACTAAGAGACAGAGACATTCAAGAGTACTTCATTACTTGGCTACCCTCACCCAATAGTCAACCTCAGTGAAGGGAACCTGGAAAATGTTGGGCTCAGTGTTTATCCTCTTCTTCTCACGGTTTGTTCGATGGTCAGGCTTGCTATTCTGCACTCAGCTCTAACTGCAGGACACATCCAGACCCCACACCTGCCACTGAATGGGGGGGGAAGAGCCCAGACAGTTTAGTGGCTGAGGTGTAGGGGCTTCTGTAAGAACTCTGCAGTGGCGACGATGATGGAAAGTGTCTCTCTCCATATACAGTTTTTTTAAGATATGAAAATAATTCAGCAGTGAAATAATTAGCCTTCCCCAGGTGGTCTCAGCTGTAATTTATGGCTCCACATCTCCCACCATTGTAATTTTGTTTTGCATTCATTAGAATACAATTATTTTTTTAAGAAAAAAATCTCAAGGAATCACAGTTGTGGCAGCTAGCATTAACCATCGTGTCACTCATAGATATTGCTAAGGCTGTAATTCTGAAAAGTAAATTAATTTCCCTTGAGTGGGAACTAACTGAACAGCATTCAGGCGCCTCTCTGGGGTTTGCTGATTGGCTCTGGAAAGACCCTGCTTGTGTCTATGGCAACAGAATATTCAGGGAGCCTCCGCCCACATCACCTTCTCTGGCTGTGTTTTGTCCACCTTGTCTCTGTCTGGAATTTGGGAAGAAAAGTGGCTGGTGTTCATAAAAGGGGCAGATGCAGAAGCACACAGACACACACGCACACAATTTTCTAACATGGCAGAAGCTTTACCTTGTTTTCTTCTCTCAGCAATTTCATTGTCTTTAATTTAAGGTTAGAAGAAAGGGTCTTTTCTTTTCACACTGAAGCTCTTTTTATAGTAGTTTTAGTAAGACAGAGTAAGTCTTACTCTGCTTTAAAAACAAAAAACAAACAAACAAACAAAAAGAGTGCTTTTGGGGAAATTTTACAATGGCTTTCCTAGATTAGTAATGAATGGAATAGCATTCATTAGTGACTCGGGGCGGGGTATGTGTGTAATCGTAGTGACTGTGATGACGACACTTGCTGTTCCTCAAATGCCTATGATGTGTGAGGCACAGTGCCTTATCTCACTGAGCCCACACTGCCATTATCAGCACTGTCTGAGGTTGAGGAACCCCAGGCTCAGGGAGTTTGTGTAGCTTGCCTAAGATTATGCATTGGCAGGTGCTGGCGTCTGCATGCAAACCAAATATGTTTGATCCAAAGTCTTAGGTTTTAGCCATTCTGTCTTCTGCCTCCCTCCTGTGCTGCAAATAGGGGTGTGACATTGACTTGGTCCCAAGATGGCCTCTTATGGACAGCATGAGGCATGAGACAGGAAAAGAACAAACTCAGCAGAGAGACATCCAGGTTCCTTGGTATTTTGTTTGTGTAAGTGAACCCTCGAAGAGGAGCCTGGAATTGGCCAGTCTCAGATCCAGTGTGACCCTGCTGGTCCTTGCCAGTCAGGATGACAATGTTAATCAGAATGATCACCTAGTGGAGATCTGGAGACTGTTGCCTGTTTACCTGACTGCATCACCTGTTGTCTGAAGGGCTTCTGGGGTTTCCAGTGTGGTCACCCATCAGCTGGTGGCCTGACCCTAATCACTTGGGGATCTGTTGTCTGCTCTGTTCAGCACTGTTCTTCCAGTGCTAAGGAAGGAAAAAAGATGGTCTTTGTAGTCTTGGATAATAGTCAGTTCCTACTGGACACTGGACACATTGGTTTCCTGTTGTGGAGAATTTCATGTTCCTGGGCTGCTTCTGATCTCCATGATCTTTGAGAAATAATAGTAAATGTTCTTTCTCCAAAGAGCTGTCCTCTGGCCAAGGCAATGTGCACTCTAGCATCTGTGTTTGAAGGTTTGGGGAGACTGTCCCTGATCTCTGTGTAGATTTTTTGACACAGACAAAAAAGCAGTGAACTCTCATTTCTTTCCATATCTGAAAAATTCCCATGTTTAAAAATTATCACGTTCATTGATGTCATCACAGTCACTGCAAATCTATTCTCTCCTTTTGTGGTTGAATTGATAGACTGTAGGGGTTGGAAGGAAAAAGGGTGCTTGGAAGTTACAAATGTTATTTGTTACAATTTCTGCAAGAGCAGAAATGCTTTTTGAAAACTCTTGGGCCATTTTGCATATTTAATTACAGTCAAGGCCACTGTTAAGGCAACATTTATCAATATGCTATATTCACACCCACAGACAAAACATACTTCTTCCATCTCTATGGATAGATTGAAAGTCACCCACTTGAGAAATGATAAGTAAAACATGGTAAATATAACATGTTGAGCCTGATGTTTAAGTGCAGAATGCTCAGACCCCAAAGTACAAACCATTACACGTTCAGCTTTAAAAACAAACAAACAAAGAAACAAACAAACAAAGCATGCGTTATGTGAAGCCTGACCACTTTTGTGATCCCCACTGTGAGATCAGTTTTGAGGTGGGGTATATAGCGAGACTTAGGCCTGAGAGCTAGAGTGTGTGACTCCCACACATTACTTGATAATAAGGATCCAGGATTTTTACATGCTGGCCGGCCAGATGGACCGAAACTGCTGGGTTTTATCAGTGGTATTAAAATGTCCTACATTATAAAATATGCTTGGCCCCCACTGAGTTACTGTGTCCAGGAGTGCCCCTGAGAAGGAGAGGCAGGAAGAGAAGGGCTGTGTGCTCTCTTGGAGGTTGAAGAGTCCCTGTGAGGGCCCCTGGGAATAATGTGACTGGGTCATTAATACGAGAAGGTGGCCATAGGGAACATGGCCTGGGCCTGGGAAGGAGTCCGCTGTTGTCTGCAGTGCTCAGCACCTGAGCAATGAAGGAGGGGCATTTGCCTTTCCCCCTCTGGTGGCAGGGATGCCAGCACAGCATCTCGTACCCCAAGCCACCACAGAGTCAAAGACAGAGGCTCAGCCACACGACTCTCCTTTTCCAATGTGACTAGATGTCATTCACAGCAGACTGATGCAATGATGCTGTGGAGAAGGAAACATGGGAAGCAATTATCTTTTTAGTAGGTCACTGGCCTCCTTTGGGAGAAGAGACCAGAGGGAGAGCAGGGAAGGCGGGCAGCGTGGTCCCCCAGAGGCTGCGCCTGCAGTAGCTGCCTTGGTGATTAATGGCCGTGTCACTTTCCACGAATGTTGCTTTAAGCAGCCGTGCTCAAAATTGAGTGGGAATGAAATAAAACAACCCAAAATAAATGTTTCCTCTATTCCTTAGGAGTTTCTGGGATCCAGAAATAGCTTTTCAAATTTATAATTTTAAATGGCATCATTCACAGCACTGTCTCAATCCTGGGCTTATTTTCACATGGATACCTCTGTCTCTGTCTCTGTCTCTCTGTCTCTGTCTCTGTCTGTCTCTATCCCTATCCCTATCCCTATCTCTATCTCTATCTGTATCTCTATCCCTATCTCTCTATCCTGCTTTTTTTTTTTAAAGATCATGAAAAGTTTGACTGCGGGCTTTTTGGGGGGTACTGAAATAAAAATTATGTTTACAGAGAAAAATATAGCCTTTACATATGTTTTTCAAGAAAAATAGTAATCCAGCGGCGGAAAGGACAGGAAGAATATCGTGTCTGTATAGACCGTAAACTGGAACAATAAAAGTGTCTGGCAGGCAGTAATTGCTGGCCAGCTGCGAGGATTGCAGCCCTGTGAGCAGTGTTCAGGGCAGCCCGCCAGGATGCTGGCAACCAGAGGACAGGCCTAGACTACTCTGGCTCTCAGAGCACCCAAGGGAGCCTGAGAACATAAATAAGGTGACTGCGGTGTGGCAGGATAAGGTTCCTGCACTGCTCATACCCTCTGGGGCCCTGAGTTTTGCCATCTTCTTCTTTTTGCCGCCTCCATGGCTGCCTGGCTGCCAGCTTGAGGCTGATGTTGGCATCCCGGGCTGACCTCTGGCTGCATCTCCAGGCGGGAGAAGGGTCATTAGCCTTTAGTATCATGTTTGCCCCTGGAGAAGTCGGAGAGCACATCAGATGGGTGAGAAGCCATGGAAACTCCCTGCTCAGGGCTCTGGGGACTTTTTGCATCTTGGGCCAGAGGAAGTTGGGTGTTGCTTGCTGTGCGTACAATCCACTTGTTTCCTTCTGGTCCCTGGCAAGAAAGCCAGTGCTGGAGAAGGCTTTTGGCTAAGGGGAGGCTGGTTCCTTTCTCTTCCTCTGCCCTCTCATTTTCTTTGTCCATTCCTATCCTAATTGCCTGCCATTTCCCACCCAGCACTTGGTATCCAAAGTTTGTTTGTTTTTTTTTTCCTCCAGAACAATTATTAATAAGCAAACCTTCTGAGGAGAAGATGAGGTGGATATGTGGAAGGGTTGGGTTTGGAGCTGAGAGGACAGAGTATTCAGTCTGTCCTCCTGCTTTCTGTCTCTCCCAAGTGCTTACCCCAGGCCAGACTGTGCCATGTGGAACTGAAGAGGCATGCTGCCAGCAGGTTGTATTGTTATTCCGGCCTGGCAAGGCCAACAGATCAGGAGACTACAGTCATAGAAAAGATCGCCCATCACTCAAGATTCCCAAGAGGAGGGGCTGTGCTGTGCTACGGGGGAGCTGTAGGATGCACTGTGGTTAGTTGGGAGGGGATGGGCGAGGCAGGACAAGTAGGCTAAGCAGGTTAGCACTGGTCAGCGTGGGTAGCTCTGGGGCCTGGAGGCTGTCTTCAGTGGTTTGGCACCTGGCCTGATGATTGGGGCAGGGCAGTCATGGCCTGCAGTGTGACACCCTTGTAGAGGAGATGTAGGTGCTGGGTTGGTTAGCTTGCATTTGAAAAAACAGTCTGTCTTTAGGAAGAAGCTAGCTCTGGGAAGATCGGCCTTCCAGGGTCAGCCAGGCCCCAGGTGTCTAAGTCACCGGCACATGGTTAGTACAGGCCCACAAGGTGCCAGCCTGATCAGGAGAGGCACTGGACCCCAGGGTGGAGTCACAGTTGGAACATTCAGGACTTTCTGAGCAGAAGGGGCTCTCTCTGCTCCGATGGGTACAGTTCTGTTTGGTGTTCAAATGGGCATGACAAGGAACTGGGAGTACCAGAACAGTCTCCGTGCAAGAAGGGGACATATGGCTGAGCTATCAAAAATGAGTCCACCCAGATGTGCGGCAGTTAGGGATGGAGGCCACCAGAGGCAGAGAGACCTGCTTGGATAGAAGCCTGGAAGGGGAAAAGCCTGTGAGCGGCCTTAGTTGGAAAAATGCTTGGAGCATGTAGGAAAGGCTGTGTGGGCTCTTGAATGCCAGGCTGAGGCATTTGGATTTTATTTACTGGGTGAGCTATTTGTTCACTGAGTAAACTCAGGGACTCATGTAGAATGCCTACGCTTGATCTTACACCCCAGTCACAAAGCATACTTACCTGGTTAGAATGCTAAAGTAAGTCATTCTGGATTAAAAAAAAAAAAAGAAAAGAAAAGAAAAAAGAAAATCACCATGGCAGGTGTTAGAAACTACCTCTTGCACCAGCAGGTAGTGTCAGTGAGTGGACAGGGTTTGGGGAGCAACCAGGTCTGGATCAAAATGATTGGTGATTCTGAGGTCCAGCAAATCACATCTTGGGAGTGGGATCCAGAGCTTCCAGATCTTCATGTTTTTCAACCGAGACTGGAAGTTCAAACTCTCATGAAATCTGACATTTTAGTGAGCTTGCCCGGTAATTCGGCCATGAATTAGCTAACCTGCTCCCTGTCCACATGGTGCTAGACACTCAGAGACCTGCCACACGGATCTTTGGTGGTCTTTTTCTGCTCTGCATCTGTTATTCTAGTTGAACCGTGAGTGTCAAAGAGGTAGGGAGATCATGATAAGGTGTGCCTACATCGGGAAACTGAGGCACAACTGATGGCAGATCCAGCAGCAAGACCTTCCCTGGGGTCTTCAGTAGGCCTCCCTGCCATGCTTCATCTGCATTTCGTTGTTTACAAAACTCATTCATTCTTTCATTCATTCAATGCATCTGCTGTGTGCTACTCTACAACCAAGACTTCACACACAGGAACAGAAAATTCAATGGGGTGATGTTTAGAATTGTACAGTTGCAATGCTTTTCCAGCAAATCAAAAACTAAAAGATGTGATCAATCATTTCTTTTGCCATCACTCTGAGACTAGAGTGCCCTAAAATGATATTCTATCTGCACATGATGAAATAATGGTGGTTGATAGTGGGTGGGAGATCACACCATGTTCAAAGCTTTTAATGTCCATGCTGCCTTGCGCAGTTTACTTATGTCCCAGGCTATGACATCAATGGCTGAGACACTGGATCTTGACACTGGTCCTTGACTTGACCCAGCTCCTATGTGGTGCTAGGTACAGAGCAGACATGCAAATGGCCCGCAGAGGAGAGAGTTGTGAATGGTCAAGTCTGGTTTTGATAAAGTTTTAGCTACAATGATCATAGAGAAAGCTACAGTATAACCACAGCATTTAAAAATAAAAAGGAGGCTCAGGAGATAAAGCTCAGTGGTGCAGTACCTGCCTGGCAAGTGTGAGGTCCTGAGTTTGATTCCTGGTAGCTAAAAAATAAAAAATAAACAGAAAGTGGGAACAATGGAGTTTGTAAAGTGATTATATTATACCAGTCAGGATGCTATAAGAAAATACCATAGATTGGTTTGTTTAAATAATAGATGTTTATTTCTCACAGTTTGGGAGGCTGGTAGCCCATGATCAAGGTGCTGGCAGAGGTAGTGACTTACGGTTCTCTTCCTGGTTTTCAGATGGCCGCCTTCTTGCTGTGCCCTCACTTGATCTTTCCTCAGTTCATGAGACAGGCAAGAGGGGAAGAGAGAGGGAGATTGCATCATCTTACAAGGCCACCAATCCTCTTGTATAAGCACCCCACCCTTATGACTTCATTTCACCATAATTACCTCTGAAAAGCCCTATCTCCAAACAGCCACTTGAGGGTTTAGAGGTTCAACATAGGAATTTTGGAGGGACACAAATTTAGTCCACAGCAGTAACTTAAC
>RJWT010050372.1:0-10861 GCA_004365215.1 Cuniculus paca | reverse complement strand
TCCAGCCCTCTCTTCTCCCGCCACAGCTGCAGGTCCTTTGTATTGGAAGAATTCCTGGCCCTCTTTGGTCCCTCCAACAAACATATTGTATGACGCCTAGTGCTCACCAGCGATACGACAGCCTCCCACGACTGAAGCTACCCTATTTACTCTCAGCCTTTATTTCATTTTCTGAAGCTCTGGTTGTGATCCACAGAACTGATCTCGTGACCACTGGCGAGGGGACTCCCAGTCTTAATGCCCTGCGGAGCGGGTGGCCCCTGGGTCCCCAGCCTGGCCTCCGAACACAATGCTCCTCTGTGCCAGCAGACAGGTGCAGGGTGCCCAGGGTGAGCCACTTTTCCTGGTGCCCAGTTGCCCTGGGAACACCCCGGGTCAGGCAGCAACGTGATCGAGACAAGGCATGGCAAGGGTTAGGGACCTGCAGCGGTGGCCACGCACCCCGGCCGGGGACAGAGCACTGAGTGAGGATGGGTAAGGCTTCCTGTGCTGCCCCACAGCAGTGACACACACCAGCCAGGCAGCCGTGGGCAGGTGAGTTTCCTCCGCCCTGGATTTCACCTCTGACTCAACACAGGCTGAGCTCACAAGAAACTGGGCTCTAAATTTAGCACTAAACTCGGAAACTGGTGCATTTACCCCCACGCTGGCTGTGAAGTGGGCCTTGAGGTCACTGTTTTTTTCTCCCACTCTGTCAGGCTGGCCTGATGCCCGGGAGTCCTAACGAGTCACACAGGGCCCAGGCTGGGCAGCCGAGGCAGGAGGCCAATGGTGGCCCAGCACCACCTGCCACTGTAGCTCTCTGACCCTGCTCAGCCTGTGCCCCATCCCGATGGTGCTCTGTGGGGAGTCCCGGGGCACCACTTCCCACCCCACCTCCTGTTCCTGGGCTGCAGTAACAGCTCCTTTACCCCCATCCAACCCCCAAAGCTCCTGTAAAGCTGAGTACTGGGCACAGTTCTGAGTCGTGGGCTGGGCTGTTGAGTCCCCGGATCAACTCGTGTGAGGCTTTTACCCTTCACACAAGCCCTGTGCGGAGGGACTGTGATGAGGCCGTTTCACATGGTGGAAGACTGAATGGAAGAGCTTCGCTTCCTTGTGGGGGCACCCCAGCCCCCACATCCTCCACCCCCGCTACGCCTCCTCCAGCTCTGGCCACTGCATCTGGGATCTGGACCCCATACTGCTCCTGCAGTCACCCACCACCCTGCGTCAGCCTGCAAGACAGCCTGGGTGGGTCATTCCCCTCCATGCCTCACACAGAATGAGCTTGGATCTCAGGGCAGAGGGAGTGGGACCTGCAGCTGCTGTCACCTTCAGCGTCCTTGGCTCCTGGGCCAGGGCTGCATTTGGCTCCGCAAGCAGGGAAACATCTTCCCCTGCAGGACAACAATCCTGTCCCGGTTGAAGGTGGCTGAGAACTGACAGTTGTCAGAGCCTCCCCATGGTTTTCACTGGGACCACGTCCTCAGCCCAGTTGCCTGTTTAAAACCGCAAGTCCTGCCTTCCGGGAAACCACCGGTCTTCAGGAAGCAGGATGTGTGTACCTGGCCACTCTGTTCTTGTTTGTGCCTTGGGCTCCAGCAGGTTGTCTCTCTGCCGCACCCTATTCACCCGCCTTACCAGCTCCCTGCTCAGGTGCAAAGACAGAGCCTACCGTGACTGCTCAGCAAGCCCCACGTGGCAGTGGGCAGCCCTGAGAGGGGTGGGCGAACGGATAGACAGATGATGGGTGGATGGATGGTCGGACAGACAGGCAGGTGGACTAGAGAGAGGCGCCATTGGCAATGACGGTTTAACTCGATGTGAACATCCGACGAGGTATGTGGGAGCCCAGCGCCGCCTGGGAGGATGCAGCCGATTCGTAGTGGATGCTGCTGCTGTAACTTGCCAGGGTCACACACTCCTTGTGGTTACCATGGGGATGGCACAGCTGCCCCTGTGATGCTCAAAGCCACGCTTTGCAGGGAAAGCTGACCTAGGCTGACAGCAGTTGTCTTTGGGTGGAGTTATGATAGGAGGGAGCCTGCTGGTGTGCTGGCCACATTACACATCTTGATGTCAGGGTGGCTGTCACGTGATGTCACAGCAGACACACAGAGGCCCACTGAGCCGTACATATGAGACATGCCTGACTGACTGTAGCATGCCACCACTCAGCAGAGCAGCCCACTTTTTAAATGTTGTAGTGGGAAAGCCAGGGAAATATTCTGCCATCTAAAACTCCCCACTTCCCCTCTGCCATCAATTTGTTATATAGCCGTATAGAGTCCTTTAGGTTGCAGTGACCGTGAGCCTCACCAAAGGAACTGACCCACAGTGTCCCCTTGCCACCAGACTTTTTGGATCCTTCTTTCAAAACACTCAAGAGCTGGCTCACAGTGAGGGCTGATGAGGAACAGAGGCTGGAGGCCATCAGCTGGCACCGTGCCTTCAGGAGGCCTGGTGTCCACTTTCCTGGCCCTGGCCTGGGACAAGTACAGTCGCGAATGTCTGTTTCCACAAAGGGTGCCGGTGAGCAAGCTCAGAAAGACCAGAGGCAAGAGATTGGTGGACCCCATTAGGTGTGGATGCCTGAGCCAGCAGCTGTCACTAGGGGTTAGAGGGGAACTGTGTGCCCACAACCTTGTCACTCGCTCAGGAAAGGACTACAAGTGGCCGTGATTGTAGACCCACTAAGTGCCAGGGCCAGCACCCACAGCACCCATGTACCTACCACCTCCTTTTACCCATCACATACTAACGTGCAGTTGCTAAAAATGACAGAGATGCATGAACTTAAGATCATGCATTTTTCATTCCTTTGCCTATTCTAATATCTTACTATATATGGCAAAAAACTATAGAAATAACAAATTGAAAATCACCCAATTGTCAAAGAAGCTGTTTTTCTCTCTGTGGAAAGGGGCAATGGTTCTGAATTCGGGAATCAGTTGAATATAACCCTAAATAGTCTTAAATTAATGCGAAGTCAGGCGTGATTGCAACCACCGGGAGCTGTGATTGTCCTAATTGCTGCACATGTGATTTCAACTTTGATTAACCAAAAACAGGTTTGATTGGGGGCAGGGATGAGGGAACAGTGACAGTGGTGACACCACTGCTGGACCCTGTTACCATAGCAACCACACAGCGAAGCTATTTGGTGGTTAACTCATGAGAGAAAAGCCAGGATGAAAATCCGTGCAAAGTTAGGGTACAATTTGAACTGTGGCTACTCAACCTCTGCCACCTGCTCCTACCGTGTGCTCAGCATGTCCCAGCTGGTGGTCCCTATGCCCACTCCCCCAGGCCAGAAGCAGCATCTGAACAAGCAATCCCTAAGACAAAGATCATCAAACCGTGTGGCACACAGCACCTTGGGGACTTAGTTCAGGTGCACAGTGGTGCTGGCAGCAGGTCTGGAGGCCCCAGGGGCTGTGGTTCTGAGTCCTCCCTGTGGGACCTGAGCCACAGGTCCAGAACCACCTTTGAAGAGGCAACACCTTTCAGAGGGCAGGGTCTGCAGGTGTTTCCTGCGGAGCTAGCCTGCCACCTGACACAGAGGTGTAGAAGGGGATGGAAGGAGCTGGACACATGTTCTGTGGGTGACAGAATGAATTAGATCCACTCATGTGCTTTTATGCTGGTCAATCTCACTGAGAAGTCAGAAATGCCCCTGGGTCACGTTTTGAGAGAGCAATGCTACCTTCCTCTCTGAGCTTCTGGTTATCTTTTAGCAGGTATTTACTTGGGTTTTGTTTTTTTTTTTATCCTTCTATAAATTATTGTTAATATAAATCATTTTTCCCGGGGGAATTGGGAGCATACTATGGCCATTACCCAACGTCTTGTGGCTTATTTCTCTTAATATGTATTTTGGAGATTGCTGTGGTGTGAATGTCAGTGACCAGAATTCTTAAGTTGAAACCAAGGATTATAGATGGGGCCTTGGAGGATGATGGAATCCTAGGGCTGGGCCCTAATGAATGAGATTAGTGCCCTGATAAAAGAGGCTTGGGCGCTCGCTAGGTATCCTGCCTTTCCACCACATGAGGCCATGTGGAAAGTGCATCCAGGAGGAATGACCCTTAGCAGACACTGGCTCTGTGAGGCTCTAGTCTTAGGCTTCCCAGCCTGCAGAACTGCGAGTGATAATGTTCTGCTGTTTATGAATTACCCACTCTTGGGTATTTTGTTATAGCATCAAGCATGGACTAAGACATATCTTTCCCCAATCTGCATATCCAGTTTTATTTTACTCATTTTATCAGCCATACAGCAATGCACACCAAACCCATGTAACCATCCATCTTCATTCTTCATTTCCCACCTTACAAAGCATGCTGAATATGTGATTTTGTGCATATGCAGTCTGCTAGGTAAATTCTTGGGGGTGGAATATCTGAATCAAAGGTTACATGTATTTTTTGTGATGCTAGATAATGTTCAATTGCTCATCAAAGAAGTCACGTGAATATTTACTCTCTTCAACAGTTTTTGGGAATGTCCATTTTCTTGTACTGTAAATCTATTTACCATGGTTTTTTTTTTTAACCATGTCAATCTGTTAAATGAAAAGGAGTCATTGCTTTCATTTGATTTCAGTCAATGTGAATAACATCAAACATCATTTCACAAACCTCAACGCCACCATATTAACTGGTAAAGAACTGCTTTATTTAGAAAAATTAGTGGATTTTGTGCATTGATATGAGAAGGGCCAGCCTCACTGAGTTCTCTTACCACTTCTGGTCAGTTTTCCAGTTGATTTCTTAGGATTTATAGTTACACATGTATAGCATTTGGAAATGATAATTTTTCTCTAGCTTTATAATTTTTGTTCTTCACCTGAAATTTATTACAATAAAAACAAAAAATCTCTCTTATCCAACTTCTAAGTGTACAGGTCAGTGTATTCAACCATGAGCACAATATGGAGTTGTGTCTCCAGAATTTCCCATCTTTATCCACTGAACAGTCCCCTTGGTTTGCCCCTCTCTGGCCCCTGGCGGCTGCCATTCTGCGACCTTAAGTTCTTCAAATGCCTCAGGTGAGCACAGTGGTGCCATCTGGGTCCCTCTGCGGCTGGCTTGTTTGCTTTAGTGTGATGGCCTCAGGTTCACCTACATTCTTACACGGGGCAGCATTTTCTTCTTTTTTAATATTGCATACTATTCTAGTGTTTGTGTGTGTATGTGTGTGTGTCTGGGTGTGTGTGTGGCATATTTTCTTTACCTGTCCATCCATCAGTGAACGCTTAGCTGCTTCCCCACGTTGGATTACGCTTGAATACCCTTGTTACTCTCTTTCTAGTATTCTAGAAAAACTATCCTAAGACAGCAATGAGAGTGGATATGCTTCCTTTTTTCAGGATTCCAACCGTGTTAATAATTTCTCATCATAAAGAATAATTCTGACTTTAATTTGACATATGGTCTTGTTGCATTAATGGAAAATTTGTTTCTTTAAACTTTTCTCAATTCCTATGTGTTAAACATTTTAGATCAATAATGATAATAAATTTATAAGGAAATATTTCCTTGCACAGAACCACCTTTCACTCCTGGAATGAGCTGCGTTTGTCTGTGGCCCTGTCTTCTGCTGTAATATCTTGCTGGCTCCCGATTGTCATTTTATTAGGATTTTGTATTGATCTTCATGAGTGAAGCTCATCTCTATTATGCCTTTTAATGCTTCACAGGATTGGAAATCTGTGTCATGCTGGCTTAAAGCAAAATCTATGATGTTTCTTTCGTAGCTCTCTAGTTAAGGAGTTGTGCAATTCTCTTTCTTTCAAGTTTGATAAGAGTTCAATTTTTGTTTGAAATTTTGTTTAAAAGACTTTTAAAGTCCTAAATGGGGAATGGGTGAACGTGTCTGGAACACAGTGCTTGTACAGCTGTGAACAGTTGAAGCCAGGCCCGTGGCCCAACCAGGAAGCAGGCTGGCCCGTAGCACTGTAGCACTGCTGATTCTGCGAATTTACGGCCTCCTAAAAGGAAATACAAGTTTTTAAATTTATTTACATAAAGATAAGTGTTCTTTTTTAATTTTATTTTTTCATTTTAAAGAGAATAAAACCAAGCAAATTAAGACAGAATAAAACCAATTGAAGCAAATCAGGATAAGTGACACAGGACTTCAAAACAATACGAAATCAACAATGGTTCCCATAATGCCTCTTGTTGTCTGCAAAATAGCTGCAGATACCTTCAGACATAGTAAAAATCAAACAAAACAGAATAGAATAGAACCAATAAAAACAAAACAATGAATGCAATAAAAGACTTGAAAACAAGATAATAGTAAATCCAAAATGGTTACCATAATATATCCCGTTATCCTTGAAATAGCTGGCCATGCCATCAGATACAATAAAATCAAAGAAAACTAAACAGAACAAAACCCAACCCAACAAAACAATGAAAATGATACAGGACTTCAAAACAAGATAACAGGGAATTAACAATGGCCACCACCTTCAGAAGGAGATCCCCCATAGATGATATACTGCGTATTGTTATCCTCTTAATAGGTGATCAGAATACCAGTTTTAGGCCTGCAAAGTCAGTGAAACACTAAACACTACAAGCATTAAGTTGTATTTTACCTCATTAGCTATCATTGCAGCCTGTGTTTCTCCAGATCAACCAGTCACTTACAGGGGAGGGGGGACGCTGGCTCTTCTTATCTCCCTGTCCACGTGCTGGAAGGGGCTGGTGTCTGGCTCTCTCCCAGTCAGCTCACACATGCTGCCAATTCACAGGAGGTCTTAGCTTCTGGATGACTTCTTGTTCTCCTCTCCTGCAGTCTGCAAATGGCACCAACTCACAGGACAGGGAGGATAAGTATTACTAAAACTTGTTTAATTATTTTTTATGATTACTTTTCATTATCATTTCAAATTTTGTGTATTTGTGCTGTCTCCTTTTTTGTCTTGTATAGGTTAGCTAGTGATTTATCTCTTTTATTGTGCACATTTTTATGTTAATTCACCTAGCTCTTGGATTTCTATTCTAGTCTTACATTTCCTTAGCCAGTAACTTGTTTTTATTTTATAAATCCTTCCATTTGTTTTACTTACATTGGGTTTTTGCTATTTTTATAAATTCATGGACAGTAATAACTAGTCATTAATTTCAGACCCTCGTGTTTACTAATACTTAAATCTTTGTGTTCCCCAAAAATCTATGTACTGAAACTCTCCCCAAAGGTGACGGTATTGGGAAGGGTGGGTTGGAAAGTGACCAGTTCCCAAGCAGAACCCTCATGAATGGGACTCATGTCCTTGCAGAAGGCCTGGAGAGCCTAAGCTCTCAAGGAGGCTTGGGCTGTGAGCCAGGAAGCCAGCACTTGCCAGACGCTGATCTTGGACTTGCCCTCATCTGTTGGATCCCACTGTCATAAGATACACATTTACACTGGGCAAAGTTCCACAGTTATAGGTGGCAAAACTCAACTCACACTCATTTAAGCCCTAAAAGAAAATCTTTAGTTCTGTGCCTCCAAAATCAGGGGTACTGCTGGCTTCATTTCTCTCCAACTTTTGATTTTGTTTGGCTTCCTCCAGTCATAGCACCAGGAGGATTTCTCCATCTCTCTCCTCTTTCTTTCTGCCTACCTGACTTCTCTCTGCTCAGCTTAGACCATTGGCCTAGCACCCACAGAGTTAAGGTTTTCAATGTGAATCCTGTTCCTCTGTGAGTGCAAGCAGCTACTATTAACCCCTCTGTGCCTCAGCATCCTCATCTCTCAAAGCCTCCCTCACAGAGGAGCTGCAGCAGCCACATGAGGTAAAGCATGCACAACCCCTGCACAGTGCCTGGCGAGTGTGTGTGCTGTTGTACTGCACACATGTTCTCTCTGTGTTGTGTGTTATGTGGCCACCGACAGTTGCAAACTCACACCTGCTAAGTTTGCATTCCTACTAGGGAAGATGCATTTTCTCTGCAAGCTGAAAATCTCTGTGAGGATTCCAGTTTACCATGGCTGGGTCAGTTCCTGTGGTGCAATGTACTAGTCACTCTTTGTCTTGGTCACTTTTCTTTTGTTGCTGAGACAACATACTTGATGCCCAAAGTTAGGGAAGGAAAGGTTTATTTAGCTTATAGTTTTTGGAGGCTTCAGTCCATACTCAGTTGGCTCCAATGCAGGATGGCGGGGCTGAGGGACAGCTGTTCATGGCAGCAGAGGAACCAAAGGCAACAAGAGCAAAAAGACAAAAGGGAAAAGCATGCCTCCTTCTCTCCCTTGTATTACATGCTGGCTCTGTCTCTGGATGGGTGTAGCATTCACACCACCAATCCCAGCACTAGACAAGGAACTAATCACAAATGCTAGACTCGGCCACCTTCGAAAAGCCTGTCTCCCAAGAGCTCATGAGGCTTTGGGGGACATTTAAACACAAACCATAACACTCTTCACTGTCCGGACCCAGGTTCTGTGTCCCACTTCTGTGACCAAAGCAAGATTAATCACTAAGATTATCAACCATATCAAAACAGCAAAGCTCCATCCAGGAATATCTTTCCAGAGAAAAGGTGAGTTACTTTTACCAGAGGAAGGATATAGACAAATGTGCTGAGTGCAGTAGTTAGAAACTAGAAACTACAGTGAGCACGGTCTCCTACACCCCCAACCTGAACAGCCAGCATGCACATGCGTGTGTGGACGTACTCACACACTCGCACTTCTTCCCACACACGCACTTAGTAAAATACTCACTTAACAAAATGTGACTATTCCACATGCATCAAAAATATATAAACACTCATGGTCCAAAGACGACAACCTGAAGTTTGCATCCAGTTACTGGACCCAGTTCCAAGTCCAGGATCCCCAAGTTCTGTGCATTTCTCTCAAACATATCTGAACGTGGCTTTTAATGGTGACACAGCCTATGACTAAATGATGCATTTGACCACCCCAAAGACACCCAAACTGTGGGGATGCAAGAATAAGGGCATCACCATACATACCCAAAACCATGCCTGATGATAAAACAGAGAAAAAGAACAAGCATAGACTCTCATCAATAACATGAGCCACATTCTGCTCCACATGAGCAAAAGAGACTTGATTTCCTGCCTCCAGGGTGGATTTCTTGTCAGTCACTATGGATACCCCAATTTTTCACACTGAGGAGACCTCCCTTGCCCATTTTTCCTTCGGGAAAAGCTCCCTTTTTGGAACTCATGCAGCCCCGGAAGAATACTTTCTGTTAGCAAAATGAGGAGACTGGACTTTTCTTTGGCTTTGGGCAACCACAAGCCCAATTTTCCCATTGGTGGGTATGAGATCGTACGACTCTTTTAAAACTCTGGTCTTGTACCAGAAAACTATTTCCTGGAGTCTCCTTCACACAATAGAAATCCTGCCAATGGTCTTTGAATCTGAACCCTTCTGTTGTCAATTATGTCACTTATTTTTCCAAAATTTTGGGTGGAACTGACTTTTGGTAGATAAACTTTATGTGCATTTGCATATTGAATCTGAATTTCTATTAAAATGTTTAAAGAACAACCTGATTTAAATATAGTTGAAAATAACACAATGGAAACATTTTCTAAGATATCCAACCTAAGTTCCTTCACAATAGCATGCAGGCAGAAAAACCCACCCACTCTCCAGAAGTTCAGTGGGGAATAATACTTCTTGTATGATAGAGATGACTGATAGACACAATCATAATTACATTGTCAGACATTTCTGCCATTGTAATTCAGGATCAAAGTTAGCTAGCACTCGGAAAACCAAATAGAATGTCAGTGTATCAAACTTTGGAATCCTGTCTCTAACACTGCAGTTAGAACATCATTCAAATCTATAAGGGACCCATTTCCCCAGTAATTGTGTAAGGGCTCCTTCCGTGTGGAATGAAGAAATGCATCAGTGCATGTCCCTTGGATGCATGTCCCGTGTGAGTGCATGTTCTAGCAGTTAACCGACTCCTCCACTCTGCACACGGCACTGCTGTTGTCAGGAATTCTGGCTGAAGTCTCAGGGACTGAGCTTAGTGGTCAAAGCAGAGAAAAGGAGAACACTCTGCTAGTGAACCACTGGCAGAGCAAAGTCAGAGTCAGAGTTCTGGACTAATGTCCAAAGCCATGCCACTGTCCTGCCACTGTCTTCCCTCAGTGCCACCACCACTCTGCCTGGTTGTCTCCCTTGAAGATGCTCTGTCTGGGACAGCCAGATGCCTCCGCAGCACAGGCACCAGCAGCAGGGATTCCACCCAGAGCCTTGCCCTCCCGTCACCCTTTCAAATTTGAGTCTCAGGTAGGTGAGCCTGACTAGCATGGGTGAGGCTCTGTATCTACATCCCAGATGCCGAGCAAAGTGGGGGGGATGAATCATTAAAGTTCTTCCCCAGTGAAGAAAGTGGGACCAAAAAGACTGGAAAATCTCTTAGCAGTAGCAGCGTGGTTCCAAAGATTCCAAGTACCTGTAAAATTTGGTTGATGTTCAATGAAATCATCCAACTTTATTTTCCAGCCCAGAAATCCACATTTTGACATTTGCACTGGATAACTAAAAATTCCATATCTTTAGTTGTTATGGACATCAGCTCCCGGAAGTCTATAGATTATTGTATGGAGAAATGCAGTCAGGACCAATAAATGCCATTCTCCCTTCCTTCCAGAGTCCTTCCAAACTCTTCCTAAAGAGTTCACTGCTGAGCAAAGTCCACAAACGATAAGCACATGTGGCTCAGACGGGTCCTTAGACCGGCACAGGAAGACTCCTCTAGGCAGAGACGATGACACATCTCCAGGGCAGGGCCTCCTGCGTGCATCTGGTGTTTGTGGCTGGTGTTTCTTAATGTTTTCAGTCACCTCTTCTGATTAAATGAGTTATATTTCTGCCTTTCCCCTTTTGA
>RJWT010050371.1:0-10864 GCA_004365215.1 Cuniculus paca | reverse complement strand
CACAGTATAGGCCTACCAACCTGTTGTCATTTTTCCCTTGACCAGTAGGTATGGTGGTGATTGAAGGTGTGAAACTGGCTTTTTTTTCAACCTCGTTTTACTCTACAGAGTATGTGGCTCTCTAGGATTTAAAAGGAGGCGAGTCCAAGCTGAAATGTGCTGTCAAAGTAAAATACACAACAGATTTTTGAAGACTTGTATAAAGAATCAGAAACATATCTTATAAAATTTTAAACATTGATTACATATTGAAATTATTGGATTTTAATATGTTAAATTAATATATATTAAAATTATTCTTATCTTTCTCTTTTCTTTGCTTTAATGTAGCTACTAGAAATTTTTTAGTTACTTCTGTGGCCTGCATTTGTGGCTCATGTTCTGTTTTTGTCTGCTTACTTTCTGAGGGTACTCATCCATAGTTAGGGCCTATCATTTGGGTGTAATGCTTTGCAGAGAAAACAAAAATGTAGGGAGGAATATTTTCAGCAACCGCAGACCAATGTCTGTAGTGTATAATATTTAACACCACACGAACCACTAGTGAAGCTAGAAGAACCAAAAAGAGTGAATTGTTCTGTAAATTAATGAATTTCTTTGAAGTATGAGTGTTATCTGTTTTAGAATTTTATCTCCGTGGCATATTATGGCAGTATTTTTAAACTTTTCCTTGGAACTGAAATTTTATGTTAGCAGGTGTTGTTTTCAAAAGTATGGTATAATGTTTCAGTACCTTGGGTGGAGAGTTTCGATGAGAATCTTCCTTAAAATAGTTGTGTTTAGTATTTGAAAAGAATTGTAAACCCCTTTAAAATTTTCTTATGAGATCACCTGGTATGTATAGCATTGCTGAAACATACAAAAATCATGTTTTTCTTAATCAACAGGTTTGTGAGAATAGCTGCAAGGTTATTTTTCTTTTTTTTTTTTGTTATTATTGTTGTTGTTTGTTTCACAAAGAAAATCAGGTAATTAGAAACAGCAAAAATTGCTGAGAGAATAGAATGTATTTTGGTATTAATTGCTTTCCCTTAGGGGCTGGAGCAGGTGCTGTTGGAAGTGAGAAAAGAGGAAGCAAAGGATTCTGGAATCCTCCTTTCCATGTAGGTGTAAACAGCAGACTGGAGCTAGAGTGCCTGAGTTCAAAGCCTGTCACCTTCCAACCAAGTGACCACGGGCAATTTCTTAACCCCCCCTTTTTTTTTAATAATTCAAATTATTTTTATTGGTACATGTTCGTAGCGTATAATTCTTAACCTCCTGTTGTGTCAATTTACTCATCTGTAAAACAGATATTAATAGTACTTCACTCATAGGATTGATGTGAGAAATGAGTTAGTTCATAGAAGATCAAGTAGTGTCTGATATAATTCATATTCAGTCAACTTTAGCTATAGCAATAGATTATTGTATTATTATAGTTGTTATTACTGTTATTAGATGCCATATATTTGAATGGAAAGTTTGAATTTTCTAAGCCCTGTGTCATTCGTATCATTCGTTCATGATAGCGTATGAATCTTTCCCACATTAACACCTTTGTGTGAGTTCACAAAGGTAGATATTTGTTACGCCAGCTTTAAGGATAAAGTAACTTGAGTTCTGAAGAGGGTCAGCAGCTTGCCTGTTGTCATTTAGACATTTAGCAGTAAAGCTGAGTACGTCACTCAGCCAGGTCTGTGGATTTCCAGAGCATTCTTCCCAGTAGCCTGAGAGCAGGGCTTCTGAAATCTCAGGAAAGCACTGGGCTATGCCATCTATTGAGGCCTAACTCCCTAGTTAGATTGTGGGATTTTTCCTCTTAAATTATACCCCTAAAATAGCTCACTAGCGATCACTTGCGGATAGGTTGAGGGCGTATTTATTTCACCTAGAGCTCCAACAAACCCTAAATTTAAACATTTCACAGCAGAGGGTTAACTCTCTATTAGAATGATAGCATCTTCATTTATCTTAGCTGCATCTGAGGCTCAGCTCTTGCCCCTGGTTACTGTGTGACATGCAGTTAGTTTTGTAAAAAGAATCATACTACTTTCATCCCAAAATAAGAACCTTGATCAGTTAGTCGTTCGTTTTCAGATACAGAATCTGTAATCTTACTTAGCTTGAGGCTGGCAGAAGGGGAGAAAAATATAGACCTGGGGGCCATAAGAAGATGGATTGAAACCTAGCTCTGTCCCTTCATGTTTCTGGGTCTTGAACTAGTTGCCTAACCTTTGTGAATCTTAGTTTCCAACAGAGCTATTGAAATGTATGGTTTAGGACTATCCTAAAGATTAGAGGTATGGGGCTGGGGATCTAGCTCAGTGGTCTAAGCACCTGCCCGGCAAGCACAAGGTCGTGAGTTCAATCCCCGGTGCCGCGCAAAAAAAAAAAAAAAAACAGATAAGAGGTACGCTGATGAAGATCAGGCCCTTAGGAGAGGTTCTGTGATGGTGGTTATGGATATCCTGGAATTTTTAACCTATGTAGACCAGTGGGATTCTACCTTCCACACCCAAGACAGTGTGTAAGTAAGTTATTAGGAGCTGGAAACTCAAATTGGGTGTAACCGTGCCCAGTCTAAAAGACTGTATTTAAATTAACCATATAATTCATTTTTTATTCATTTTTTAATTAAAAAAACTAAGTAATTAGACTATATGAACAAACACATTGTCTGGAAGGGCGATTTTCCCCCCTTCTACTTTTTACTAACACGAGTATGTTTCAGAGTGTGTTTCAATGACCGATGGAGAAAAAATAAAAGTGCATTTTAATTGGGCAGCTTGGCAGTGGGGTAAAGATTGGGAATGGTTCCGATTCAGTGCCTTTTTCTTAATTTAAGGCAAGGGATAGCACAGCAGAAGAATGTACATAGGTGTCAGTAAAAGGAGAGGTTATTAAATGAACGCATGTGGTGGTAATGGAATCTGATCTTGTATCCCTCTCTTTGGAGGTTATGGAGAAGTAAATCTGCTCTTCCACAACAGGTGAGGAACAAGGCAACTGTCTTCCTTGTAGCCTTTGATTCCCTATTAGGAAAGGCTGTTAGGTTCCTATAGAAGGGAGTCTCATATGTGAATATTCATAGATATTTCTCTATAATTATTAAAGCTTCTCTATTCACTTTCATTAGTTACATTATGTCCTGGGCTTTTTGGGTTAGTTTTCTTTTATCTCTTGAGTGCACTTGCAACGTACTCTTTGGAAATTTGGTATTTAGTTTAAAAATCATTTTGGTGAGTTCCTGGAGGGGAGCAGTGGCCTAGCTTATTTGAATTTATATGAAAGTAACCAGCATGAGTCGTATCGTTGGCATTTGATGTTTTTTGTTGAGTTAATAGATGGGTTTTTGTTTCAGTGCAGGGAGACTTTTCTAGGGTTGGTTGCTCTGGGAGATAGTGAATTCCAGGCAGCCACGAACTTGGAGGAATTTGACCACTGTAACAAGAGAGAACCAAGTAGTGGCTGAGGCTTGTTGTTAATTTGAGATTCTGTGGTTTCTCTATTTCTCTAACATGTGTCCAAGAAAAGAGATACGAAAAGCTAATTAGAACTGCAGATTATCCTGTCGGGCTTTGTTGGCAATGACATTTAATAGACTTTATGCCAGCGAAAGGGCTTTTCTCTGATTTCTGAGGTCGGCATGAACAGCCCTCATCTTGAGAAAGAATTCCAGTAAGAGGACTTTAGGTCCTCGTCCAGATTTGGCCTTAGCCCCAAGAGAGAATGTGAGGGAGAGAAACTTCTAGAATTTTCAATGCTTGGAAAACTAGTGTGAGAAGTTTTAGAATAAGTCAAGTCATTGGCATCCAACTTACAGATAATTTACCAAGAAGCCAGGGAATGATGAACTCACAAAATATATCACTTCAGATGATTTTAATTGGCTTTCTACACCTGTTTGATCACTGCCTCATTCATGGGGTCCTCAAAATTATCGTTGATCTGAACTTTTTTCCACTTACGCTATATTTATGCGAATTAAAGAAAGTATTGGTTTGGCCCAATATACTTAGAATTTCTGTATGTCAGAGGTAGGAAAATCTTGCACAAAATATGTTTTGTTTGGTCTGTGCACTGTTTTATTTTGTCTTAATTAGTTGCTGATGTTCTAAATTTTGGAGATTTTACCTGAGAATTCAGACTTCCAGCTTCTCATTCAGAAAAAAGAAGTAACTACATTTGACCTAATTGCTTCCTACCTAACAGCTGTTACCTGGTGCTTGGTGGCTGCATGACACATAAGCCCCCTACTTAAACACAGTCATCACCTTCCTGTGTTATTTTATATGCTGCATGCTTCTCTCATTTATGAGGCCTTATTGACCTCTGAGAATATTTGAATTTGTGACCCATCCTCCACATATGATGCTCACAGGCAGATTATAAGACTCCTAGTAACTATTATTTCTAGCCTCCAAGGGGATTGCTAACCAATGTATAATGTTCTGGGCTGACTGTTCCACCTTTGGGATGACCCCAGGCAGCCACTCATGTAACCAGAGTGAAGAAGAAAAATGTATTCCTCCTGTGCTGCGCTGCTGGCATCAGGACAGCACTGGTCTGGAGACGGGGCCTGCAGTGCGCCGCAGACTGCCTGCTGCCTAAGCTCGTGGTGACTTGGCACCTGTGCTTGGGGAAGCATCCAATGGAGTGGCAACAGGCTCCATGCCATCCATTCAGACAGCTTTCTGAATGCCGGCAGCCAAGAGAACATCAGCTGTGCCTGTGAGTAGTGTGGGTCCTTGCCAGGAACATCTAAACTTCAAAGGGGAAAAAAACTGTACTGCGGGCCGATGTGCAAGGCTTTTGGTATTACTGAATTGGGCTTCTTTGTACAGGGAAGGAAGAGGGTGCACAGTGTCCTGTTGGACTCTACCTGGTTTAAATGGCCTTCCACTCTGCCCCTGGAGTGGCAGGATAATTAAGAAACCAGAGTAGCTTCATTGAAAACCTAGGCATGAAAATAAAATGCACACGAAGAATTTCTGTTTGGTCTCAGTGCTACCTTGGAGTTAGGGCTCCGGGAAGGAAGACCATAGATGAATCTCATGGCAGAGTTCGTTACAGTGGAAGTGGTACTTCATGATCAGTTTTGATTGCACTGAGATTTTTAAGGGGTTTAAAAGGAGCAGGGGAGAGATCTTTCAACTGAGCCACATTTGGCTTCTAAGAGAAAGAGAAACTCTTTTATGTTTGACCTTGAAATTTTGTTCTCACATTGGTCAAGACAGGTAAGTCTGATAGCTGGAATTTGTTAAAAGTAAAATCTATTCCTTAAAAATCTAAGAGCCTGAGTATGCAGAAACTCTCCCCAAATCCCTCACCCAAGTGTGATTTTATGACTTGACCTTCATCGCTTACCTTAAATTTGTTTCATTTTCTTAACCTGCCCCCCTTTTTTACCTTACAACATCCCTCTTGAGCTTCGCTTCTCTTCTCTTCTCTTCTCTTCTCTTTTCTTTTCTTTTCTGTTCCTCTCTCTCTCTCCATAGTTTTTGTTTTGTTTTGTTTTGGATTTTTGTTTGTGGTGGTGGTGGTATTAGGGATTAAATAATTTAGGGCCTTCTTATTAAGATACATCCCTAGCCTCATTTATTTTTTTATTTAACAGGGTCTGGATAAGTTGGCCAGACTGGATTTGAACTGGGGATCTTCCTGCTTCATCCTCTCAGAGTGCTGGGATTACAGGCATATGCCATCATGCTCAAAATGGTTCTTTTCTTTTTACTTTTTCTTGCCCTCCTGGATTATTTTCCTTTTTGCTTTTTTCTCTTCTTCCTTTTCTGACTTCCATCTGCCCTGTCTCCCCAGCCTGTGGATCCATTGCCTCCTGTTTTCATCTTTTTACTGCTTTTATCTCTTACCCAAGGCACGGAGAAAGGTAACAGAAGGGAGTGTAGTGTGGGCAGAGTCTGGGAGGGAGAGATTAAATTAAAGGGCAGTGTTTAGTTTGTAGATGCGCAGCCTGGTGAGAGGTGGTGAGCGCTGTCTAGTGCTGACAATGTGGGTGGAGGAGGACAGTATTTCTCCAACAGTGCAAAAAGGGCTGTTTATGCATCTGATCATGTTTAAAAATGTCTCTCTTTCAGACAAGATTAGCTATGTAATGAGGGATGTGTGGCAGAGGCAATAATGCTAATATTATATTTGAGACCTTACAGAGAAATAGGAATGTAAGATTAGAAAATGTTAGCATTTTTACCTGAATATTTTTGAAATACCATTTTGTTGTTAAAATATAATGATATATAATACATTCTAGTCCTTTAAGAAGCATACCTTTCAAAGTAAATCACAAGTCAAAGAACCACAAAAAATAGGCAAGGTAAAAAGAAGCTTAAAATCATTCATAATTTTATGGCATCTTAATTCAAAATTTAAATCTAATTAAATTGAGATGAAAGGAGACTGCTGACATTATGGTACTTAACATCTTTCCACTCTGTATCTTTAGTCTTCTAGTGAGCATTGCTGGCACTGCCCTTTATTCCCTAAATCAGCATAAAACAATGTGAAGAATCTGTTGTCCAGCATTTGGCAGCAAACGTCATTTCCTGATCATTTCATTAGTTAGAACATGGCTGCGTAGCTATCTTTTCTACATGTGAGTAGTCTGCATTTGTTTCTAGTGTACTCAAGAAAGAAGTTGAAGATTCTGTGTAATAGAGTGACAAGACAAGCAAGGTAATATCCCTTGTCATTTTAGAATATTTATATTACAATGGCCTAAGAGTTTTCCTACCCTGCAGGGCTTATCACTTGCAATGTAGACCAAACTCTTATCCTTGTGAACACATTCACTTCCCTGAATATTCACAACCCTGGGCCTTTACAGAACTACTCTTTGTGCCTGTTGAACCTTTCCCAAACCTACCCATGGTACAAAGTAAATTTCTACCTAGTCCCTAGCTCCAGTGTCACCTCAGAGCCTTCCCTGTTGACCTGGACACATATGTTCCTTTTTTTTTTTTTTAAGACAGGGTCTTACCATGTAGTACAGGCTGGCCTTGAACTCACTTATGTAGCCCAGGCTGACCTCAAACTCATGGCAATCTTCCTGCCTCGGCCTCCCAAGTGCTAGGATTACAGGCATGTGCCACCACACCCAGCTTCTTTGTGTTCTGATACTACTTTCTGCATGTTTCCCTAACAGGGCTCATTACACTTGGTGATAATTATAAAAGATAACAGTGACTGCCTTTGTGTCTGTAAACTAGAAGCAAGCCTGGAAGAACCTGAGGGCAAGAAAATATGAGCTTTATCTTTCATCCCCAGGGCCTAGAACCTGCAAGATGCTCAGTAATGCCTATTAGATGGTAAACCTAAGTTTTTTGCTTTGGTTTTGGTGCTGGAGGTTGAATCTGGGACCTTACATGTGCTAGATGAATAGTCTTCCACTACGTTACATCTCCAGCCTTAACCTAAGTATCTCTATATTCACTTGTTCCCTTTTGAGTAAAAATTGTTAAATGGTCATTGCTGAATTCAGTTTTTTTCAGATTATGTGACTAAAAGCTAGATGTTCATGCAGGACCATAAGTACTACTTTATTGTAGAGTTTGGCTTATATCTGAGGACAAAATAGAATATTTACTTAGAATACAGTGGTTGTTTCCTTGGTACTTTGTGGACATAAATTAGTGAAGAACAAAATTAATATTTCTGACTTTTAACAAAACTGCTTGATATTCATTATTTGGTAAGACCCAAAAAATCTTAAAAGGTGTGCCTGGGTGTGTGTATGCAGTGTATATGTGTGTATCAGATGATAGATAGGTAGATAGATAATTGATATAGAGGTATATGAAAAATACTGTAGGGATTTTATAGTCTAAACCAAAAAAGCTTTTACTTTATGATTAGACTTGAACCTTCCAGTTATTGAATGCATGTTTAGGAAGTACAGGTAATTACTCTGAGTTTTCCCTTTTATTATTTCACATGAAGCACAAGGTTGTTGGAGCCCCCATTTATTGAAATGCAGTTAAATCAAAGTAAGCAATAAAACTGACAATACAGTACAAAGTCTCTAACAGAGGTCTAAATACATTGAGATTATTACTGTTGTCTTTGTTGATTTCCTAGATTAAGGTATTCTCTTATTGTAGAACTAAACATATAAAATACATCTTTATTTGAAAGATGTTCAAAATCTTACAATATTTAATGGATTGAACTAGAGGTTTTTCCATTCCTGACCAAATAATAATAGTTTATGCTGGAAACTTCATATGTTTGGGGCCAGAAGGAACACATGGAGCAAAGAATAAAAATAGGGTTACAGTGAGATGGCAGGTTACAGGGAGACTGTGAAGGAGAACCACTTTATGAATTAGAAAAATTTGGTTCCTAAGCCCAGAAGTACCTAACTAATCATTCTCTTTACTAAGACAAACTCATACCAAAGACAGTGAATGAGTCTCTACTGTGTACTGTGTGGAAGCTTAGAAGTGTGTTACTTGTATTCAAGGAGTTTATAATTCAGAGTTTAAAACTTCATCATAACTCAATAACTCAAACTTTTTCATAACTTAATAACAATAATATAATGATGATTTTAAAACACTAATTGATGACTTATAGGCATAGTTTCCTAGAAAGCCAGGAAACTCAGGAAACACTAGGAAATTCACTTTAAGCATTTTGTTAGTTTTTGAAAGGTATTTGGATGCTTGTGGGATCTTTTGGTTTTATTACTTTTAAGTAAATGATGCGAGTGGTGCTACGTACTTGTCACACTCTTCACTCAGTGCATGAACTCTTTGGTTGATAGCTATCCATTCTAATATATTTTAAACATTCTGCTGAAGTATTTAGAAGTCAAGTGACTGTGCCCTTGACTTCAGGTTGAGTTGTGTAACTACATACTACGTATGTGTAACTGTTGAACGTTAAAGTTTTGCATCAAGGACTTTGGAGTCAGGCAGACGTGAGTGGGAATCTGAGCTCTGTCACTTATTAATTATCTGACTTTGAACAAATTACTGATCCTCTCTCTGCTTCAAACACATCATCTCTGTCATGGAGGGTGCCACATGATAGAATTGCGGTCAGAATTAAAATAAGATAAGCTATGAGCCTGGAACATAGTAGGCACTAAACAAAGATTCTCTTGTTAAATGTAAATGGTAAATTGCTTGAGAGTTTTAACAGTTTTCTAGGAGATGGTTTACAATTTAACTACTGCTAAAAGGGAAGTAGCTTTAATTTGAAAAAACCCCGATTTGTAATTAATTCAGTGCAAAAGATTTAAACCAGTTTAAAAGTTTTCCATTCTGAAAACTTATTTAGAGAAAAACATGTGTAAGCCTTTGTCTTTACTCTGTAAGACATCATGTTGAATTATATCCGGTAAGAAAGTTGATGTTTTGAGAATGCCCTGAATCTTTGTCAGTAGCTTGGTCATTCCAAATGTAAATCTTTGTATTCTCTACAGATCAATGATTTTTAACACTGTGTTTTTCAAGTAGTGGAAATCAATGTACTAATAAGGTCTTAAATGTCCTTGCTTAATTATGGGAAAGTTAATGAAACTCTGTCTCTTATGCATTCTAAATAACTGCACCGTAGTGGATCGATCAGATATGTGCTTGCTTAAACTGCCCTTTTCGGCAATGCAGTTAAACTGCGATCATTGATCGCCTTAATTTATTGCTTTTTATCTTGGGAAGCTTTTATTTGAAAAAAAGTGCAAATTTGTTTTCTACATTTTATCTGAAAATGTTAATGGTCCAAAATATAATATTTGGCTTTCAAAGCCTTTGAAAAATGGACGCCTTTTTAGTGAACTCTTACTTTAAAATAATACTGAAGTTAACATCATTTCACATGAAGCTATCATAATGATGACAGGCTTAGACAGAAAAATGAGTACAGCCTCTCTTTAAGTGTCAGGATTTTTGTGAAATTTACTTTCACGTTGTATATAGTGAGGATTACTGTACTGAAAGAACAGCTTGTCGCTTTATTTTAATCCAAAGAATTCCTCGTAATTCTGCTCCCCCAACCTATGCTAATCATCTCTAGTATTGTAGGATGAGACCATTTTGAGCTTGTGATGAAAGTAACTTGATTTCATACAGGTCTGTTGTCCTGTTTTGTCTGCTTAAATTGTTTATATCATAATTCAAAAGTCAAAAAAGACCAAATTTAAAGAATCACAGTTTTCTGAATGCAGTAACCTGGAAGGTTACTTTTGGTCCAGCCATCCTGGACTTCCCTTCTTAGAACCAAACCCTCAGGGTCAGGATATCAAAATAGCAGTTTGGGTTAATTTAAAGAACTATGTTTCCACCTTCCACATTTACACATCCTTCCAAATCCTGCCCATTTTGAAAGGCATTTCAGCCAGTCCCTCTTAATCTGTATCCCTGGCGATGACCCCCACCAGTTATGCAGTGATCTTTTCTTTGCTGAAAGTCCGTTAGCCTGTGTAGTCTATACTATTAAATCTAAAACTTGTATTTTTCTTTTTTTATTATACGTTTAATGATAACTGACTGACAGATACAGGGCTTATGTGATCAGAACGTATTTTTCTATCTCACTTCACTGAAGTGTTCCATTGCATTTGTTTTGTTTTGGTTTGGTTTTTTTGTAGATTTTCTTTTTGAGGCAAGGTTTCACTATGCAGTTCAGGCTGGTCTTGAACTTACTTTGTGGCCCAGGCTGGCTTCAAACTTACAGTAATGCTCTTGCTTCAGCCTCCCAAGTGCTGGGATTACAGGTGTGCACCACCATGCCCGGCCTTCTTTTGCATTTGGAAGGGAAATACGACAGCTGTTAGTGGCCACTTTGCAGTTGAGGAAATAAGTTCTACGGAGGTTACTTCTTCAGTGTCACACCTCTTCTTGTTAGAAATAGTGTGCTCATCTTT
>RJWT010050370.1:0-10864 GCA_004365215.1 Cuniculus paca | reverse complement strand
ATACCCTGGCATGGGCAGTTTAAGGACACAGAAGTCTGATTCCTGAGCTTTTGCGAGGCTCTGCAGGTTCCTGGCTTGTGCTGTTGGACTTCCTCTCTCCTGCAGGCTTCTGACTTAACTCTTTTCAGGCTATTAAATCGGTCCTTATAGTCTGTGCTTTCCCGTTTCCATTCTGCTGCTTTGTCTACAGTTGCCCATCACTTCTCTACTTCTTTCTTTTCTTCTGTTTGTTTTTTTCTTCTTTTTGGAGGAGTTTCAGGAGGAGACAGAGGTAAATATTTTATGTATTTAGGCTTCCAGTTTTTAAGGATTTTATATTTGAACACTTTTGAAAATTTTGTGACTTTTGCTAACTTTAAAATCTGTACTTCAGAGTGTGGTGTGTGTATGTGTGTGTGTGTGTGCGCGCGCACGCGCACGCGCACGCATGTGTTCTTTTACTGGGTATCCCAGTGGGGCCTGTGGTCTCTTAACAGTATTGGGTCTTGTTTGCTAACATTTTCTCCTTGTGGATTGTTTTCCTTAAAAGTTTGGGGATTTGGATTGTGTCTCAGAGATACTTACCCAGGGGAATTGTGTGCCATCTGATTGAATTGCCATGGTTCTGTATGTGGTGTGGTTAAACCCTTAACCCAAGTGGAGGTGGAGGTATGCTTCTTTCTTTTCTTTTCTTTTTTTTTTTCTCTCGGCACCAGGGATTGAACTCACGGTCTTGCGCTTGCTAGGCAGGCATTTAGGCCACTGAGCTAGATCCCTGGCCCTTGTCTTTTTGAGACAGGGTCTCACTGTGCCGTTCAGGCTGGCCTTAAGCTCACTTTGTAGCCCAGGCTGGTCTCGAACTCGCAATAATCCTCCTGTCTCAGCCTCCTGAGTGCTGGGATTACAGGCGTGAGCCACCACATCCGGCGGTATACTTCTTTCTATGCATTGTGTGGTGCACATTTTCCCTGCCTTTGGGCCTAGAGACAATGCAGATGAACTTCCCACTAGGTAGGCAAGGGGAAACATGCTTTATAGTAACTGCATGGTTGCCTTGTGCCAGTCACCTATCCTTGAGTCACCATTAAAACCCAAACCTTTCTCTGATCAGTTAAACGCGCTCACTTTCATCTGCAGTGTGCCCCCTTTTGCGTATCTTTGGTTTTCATTTCCGTATTTACCTGGGGTCCTTGAGAATTTTTCTTATTTTCATATGAACTTGGTTCTGCCTTTAAAAGGGATAGTTACGAGTTCTGCGTAGGCGTACTTCCAACGTTTGCGAGGAGGCGGTGTGGTCGTCCCTTTTCACTGATGCAAGAGCCTAGGGGAGTGCTTGGGAGGATATCTAGAGGAGCCGCGCTGACCCGCCTCACTTCCCTTCCCACTTCCTATCTGTGCCCAGCCCACTCAAGCTGCAGCCATGTCCGGAGATTTTTCATCCTACTATGAGCAAGAAGAAAAAGAAGAAGCAGCCCTTTATGTTAGATGAAGAAGGAATGCCCAGATAGAAGAAACCCCGCCCTCAAAAGAAGTGGAACCAGAACCAGCTGAGGACCAAGATGTGGAAGGTGATGAAGAGGAAGGACGCTAGGAAGAAAGATGCTTCTGACGATCCAAATGACTTTGAATTTCTTTAATCAAAAGAAAAAGAAGGAAAAAATGAAAGCGATACTTGATATTGATGAAGCAGAAGAGGTTATAAAGGATCTTAAGATTGATAGCGATATCCAAGAGCCAGCTGAACCAGAGGATGACCTTGATATTATTCTTGGCAAGAAAAAGAAGAAAAAGAAGTATGTCTAGTTCCCAGATGAGGATGGAATACTAGAAAAAGATGAAGCTTTAGAAGATGACACAGCCGGGCATGGTGGCGCACGTCTGTAATCTCAGTACTCAGGAGGCTGAGGCAGGAGGATCGCTGTGAGTTCAAGGCCAGCCTGGTCTACATAAGCAAGTTCAGTGCAGCCTGAATTGCAAAGTGAGACCATCTCAAAAAGAAAAGAAGATGAAGACAACAAAAAAGATGATGGTATTTCATTCAATACTAAACATATGAAGAGCTACTAATTTGAATGTTCAATATCATTAGGGAATAGAATCCAGATATGTTCCAGGAGAGAAAAGAAAATTTGTCATGCAACCTCCACAGGTCGTCTGAGAAGGAACCAAGAAAATTCTTCTGTCAACTTTATAGATATCTGTAAGCTGTTACATCGTCAGCCTAAACATCTTGCATTTTTATTGACAGAATTGGGGACAAGTGGTTCTTTTTTTTTTTTTTTTTTTGGCAGCACTGGGTTTCAAACTCATAACCTCACACTTGCTAGGCAGGCACTTAAACCACTGAGCTAAATCCCCAGCCCTTGTCTTTTTGAGACAGGGTCTCGCCATTCAGACTGTCTTGAGCTCACTTTGTAGTCCCGGCTAATCTTGAACTTGCAACAATCCTCCTGTCTCAGCCTCCCAAGTGCTGGGATTATAGGCATGTGCCACCAGGCACGGCTTACAAGTGGTTCTATAGATGGTAATAACCAACTTGTAATCAAAGGCAGATTCCAACAGAAACAGATAGAAAATGTCTTAAGAAGCTATATCAAGGAATATGTCATTTGTCACAGATGCTGATCACCAGACACAAATCTACAGAAGGACACCAGCTCTGTTTCTTACAGTGTGAAACTTGTCATTCTCAGTGCTCTGTTGTCAGGATCAAAACCGGCTTCCAGGCTGTCACAGGCAAGTGAGCACAGCTCTGTGCCAAAACTCACTAATTTGTTAATCCCCACTGATTCTGTAAAGTGTGTTCTGAGCAGTTGGCTGGACAGGTTTACCATTGGAGTGGGTACACCATTGTATCAAAAACAAGGTGGAAAGGCTGCCAGGTTCTTTGGCAAGTGGTTGATCTGAAATCCTTGCCGATGCTCAAACTGTTGACATACTTGCTGCCTACTTTCACAGCTATCAGAGAAACAGGATGGGGTAAGGAGGTGTTTTTTAAAAATCATTCATAGACTTCTGTAAAACGCAAGGTAAATTAAAGTTATTGTAACAGTGAAAAAAATACAGGGATATTTACTTTTTAAGAAAATGCTTGTAATGTACACACAGGCATTCAAGATATTTAGGTTGTGCAATTCTCTTAACCTAATAAACTGGTACTATTGTCATAGCACTAACAGGTAATGAAACTTGGAAGCACAGCAGTGAAGCTTCTTGTTCAAGATGACACACCTAGTGAATACAGTCATCGGAGCCAGTCTGTTTCTGTGTGTGCGAAAGTGTGTGTATGGCACATGGCCTTGGCTATTCAAGGGTATTTTTCTTTCCATCTGAAGACTCGTAGCATTAAGAATTACTAAAGATTTTCACCTTTGTTTAACCCTCTCCCCCCTCAAAAAGCCACTTGAGCATTTGTTATTTCTTTTCTTTTTTTTCCGCTTTTTGAGACAGGGTCTCCATACACAGTTCAGGCTGGCCTTGGGCTCACTTTGTAGCCCAGGTTGGTCTCAAACTCACAACGATCCTCTTGCCTCAGCCTCCTGAGTGCTGGGTTTACAGGAGTGCACCACCAGGCCTGGCTTGCATTCGTTATTTCTTATTGCCATCCTCTTTGCTGTTACGGAACTCTTACTCAAGAATGATGTGGACCTTTTTAGTTTAGAGTCAGTGTGAAGAATGAAGGAATGGCATTCCTACCACCACACTCTGCTTTAACATCTAAATTCAAAATATCATGGTATGAACCCCTGAATACCCCATTTCTGACTGCAGACTTCACCCTTATTAGAAGCGTAGTTGATCAGACACTTGTTTGCTAGCCAGAGGGTCACCCATTTCAGTGGGTGAGAGTCATGCCTGGTCCCTTACCAATGCTAGGGAGTATGGAGGGGGACAAGTTAGGACTGGAAGGTCTTCCTGATTGCTGACAGACCGGCGTGTTCGCAGGTACATTAACTAGAGAAAAAACTTCTATTGCAAATGAAAATCTCAAGGTTGGCTTTCTCTAGAAACTTGTGGAGTGTGCTTTAGAAATTGACGTGCACTCAGTATTTCAAAGCTGTACAGATGCTCCTCCTGTAACAACGATGTTCGGTGCCTGTGTCCAGGCCATTAAACGAGTCGGTTGCTAAATGAGGGGTTGTATATGGTATGTACGGAAACCACAGTACAGCACAGTACAGTTGGCACAAACTACAGTCCTGTATAAATCAGATGCACTGCACAAAGACATCAAGGCTTTATAAGCAAAATGTACAGAACTGTACAACAAAAGAGATGGGTGTAAAACTGAGTAGTGGGTTGTAAGTCTGAGTAGGCTGTTAAGCAAGGAACATACATGTACTCCCAGACGGATGCCATAGGAAGTCCAGGTTGCATGTACTCCTGTGCAAGACCAGTCTTCTGCAGGGTGTACGTTTCTCGCAGATAGTACTTCAGCCTAGTGCGTGTTGAACGGTGGAGTAGGGGGTTGTCTGGAAGCAAGTGCAGCGGGAGACCAGGTAGACATCTTTGTGACACTTGCTGATAGCAGCTGAGCACTGGCAATATCCTTGGCCTGACTTGTGTTCTAACCTGGCTTCTAGAGCTCTTCACACTTAACACACACTTGACATACTTCCTTTCTCTTTCTTTCAATATGAGGGAATCTGCTAAAAACAAGTGTAACAAATGCTTGGAAATTCTCTGCATTTGATATCTACAACACTTGGGAAATTACACAGTTCCCTACCAAATGACATCGATTGGTATTTTCGCCCTTGCTGCATTACTGAGTGAAATCTGGACGGTTTACCGCATTAGAACTACTAGTTAACATGCATTTGAAGAGTGTACAGGTGCATACCACGCCACCGCCAGAAATTAGACTATGTAATATGACCGAGTCTAAGTGTGGTGTACTTTACTCTTAGGTGGTCGACCAGAAAGCCTGCTGTGTAAGCAAAGCAAAGCTAATACACTAAAGAGAAAAGACCCTTTTCGTAAAGTTATGTCTACGAGAAGAGGGATTCGGAGGTGATGCTGGTTAGATTGAAGGGGTTTCAGGTGGATCTCCAGGGCAGGAGCCTGCCCATCCTGGTTGTAAGCGCTTTGTCCCCAGCCTCATTTCCCAGGAGTCTTTTAGGGCATGTCTCCCTGCAGCAAGCAGTCGAGTTACCTTTGTTTAGTTTCAATGCTGTTTAGTATAGAGACAAAGAAATTATCTTGGTTTTTGTTCTCTGAAGTAAGATCTGAATTAATTTATGTGAATCATTGGTTGGTTTGTTTCAGCTTTGCCCGAAGTTTTTACACACAAATTCTACTAGTCATACCTGGCCGTTCAGCGCAGTTGCTGAATTAATAGGTACGTAAGTTGACCTTTAATGTACTGTATGTTGCTTGCAATTGTAGCATTAAAGAGTTTACTGAACAGTTACAGAATTGCACTGTAGGGGAAGAAGTATCTTGAATGAACACATTGACAGAAATGCTTACCTATCTAGCGTGACAATTAGTCCGGTGAATCTCAGAGTAATCCCCTCCCAAAGTTCCATTTTCCAGCTGTTTCCTAGTTCTTTTTTTTTTTTTTTTTTTTTCTGGCACTGGGGATTGAACTCATGACCTTGCACTTACCAGGCAGGCGCTTAGGCCACTAAGCTAGATCCCCGGCCCTTGTGTTTTTGAGACAGGGTCTCACTATGCTGTTCAGGCTGGCCTTGAGCTCACTTTGTAGCCCAAGCTGATCTCGAACACGCAACAATCCTCCTGTCTCAGCTCCCGAGTGCTGGGATTACAGGCGTGAGCCACCACACCTGGCTGTTTCCTAGTTCTTAAGATTTAATTTGCTAAGTTCATAAAGCATTTATATTGAAAATATTTTCGTTCTATGAAAGTAAAAAATGAATTATGCCTGTCAGTAGTGCAGGTAGATTCATTTTTCTGGTGTTAGGAGGGTCATTATGTTCGATTTAGAATACCAAATTCTTGCTTCCCCTGACAAATAGGGTTTGGGTGATACTTTTCATAACTCAGAGGGAGTCCACTGTGCGTTACAGCCATGTCCATCTATCTGTCTATCCATCTGTTCCCCCACCCTAGTACTTGAGGTTGAACCAAGGACCTTGCACTGAGTTACATCCTCAGCCCTTTTTTTTTATTTTGGGAAAGGCTCTTACTGAATCTTTGACTTTCCTGATTGGGCTTCTCTGCCTTGGCCTCCCTGAGTGCTGGGGCTGCGGGTATGCTGCCACACCTGCCTGACGTTCCAGCTCTGCTTATTTTTTATGGCAGCCTAGAGGAGCAGTCTGTGACTTTAATGGTTCTCTCTGTGGTGTGGTAAATTTTAACTTTTTAGTGAAATACTACTGTCCTTGTGAAGTAGTTAAAAAAAGATTACTTAATTATAGGCTACTTTCTAAAAGGAGAGTTTGAAAACTGTTATTTATATTATAATAAAGACCCCAGAATGAATTAATTAATTAATTGTCTTTTTGAGACAGGGTCTCGCTATGCAGTTCTGGCTGGCTTGAACTCACTTTAGCCCAGGCCAGCCTTAAACTTGCAGTGATCCTCCTGCCTCAGTCTGCTTAGTGCTGGAATTACAGGTGTGCACCACCACACCTGGTCATAGTATATTTAAGTAAAGCTCGGTATGGTGGTGCGGGCCTTAATTCCAGTACCCCGGGAGCCTGAGGCAGGATGATTCCAAGTTTCAGACCAACTTGGGCAACTTAGCAGGACCTTCTCTCAAACAAAAACAGCTGTAGATGTAGTTCAGCATGAAGGTCTGGGGTTCACTCCCCAGTACTGGGGGAAAAAATAATTGAGGGGTGTGTGTGTGTGTATGTGTATGTGTGATTGATAAATAAATAAATGTGCATGGGTATATATGTGAATATGTGGGTGGGTCTTAGATAATTCATGAGTTCATTTTACTACTGCTACTATTCAGCTCTTTTCTAACTTGCAATGTATTTCTTTATTCTTACTCTGAAAGAAATGAGTATGTTCAAGGATATTAATTGGGGGTATGCAGAGAGAGAAATGTAGAAGCCAGAAGAAATTGGGGTTAAATGACAAGGGCCACAGTTATAGAACTTAGTAGAAGGCGGGTCTTTCATCTGAGCATGTATGTAGCATAGCAGGTGGTGATGCTTCTTGTGGATGTAATAAGTACTGTGTGCCTTCCACGGTGCAGTGTGGTACTGCTGACACTTAGCTCGCAGTTGCCATCAGGATTGCTGGACCAGTCTTAGCATCTCCGTGGGCAGTGACACTAATGGGTTCAGTGTAACAAGTGCCAGTCTCTGCTTGGTGCCAAGAGTAAGTGCTTTGGAGATGGTCAGTTCTGCTCTAGTCAGTGAATGCAGTTTAGTTTACTGTTTTCAAATCCCAGGAGTTCTTAAAACGTGCTGCTTTTAAAGTAGTCTTAAGATGTGATACTCTTTTGCTTGCTACAGGTTTGTTCTGAACTAATAGGTCTTTTAAAATGCAAGCTCAAAATTTCTCAAAACTTTCTGCTTTCCAGATAACGCTTATGACCCTGATGTGAATGCTAAGCAGATATGGATCGACAAAACAGTGATAAATGATCGGATCTGCTTGACATTTACTGATAATGGGAATGGGATGACATCAGATAAATTACACAAAATGCTCAGGTATGTACAAGTGTGCCCCTCTTAGAGAAACCAGGGCTCTTGCCTGGTGGAAGGGGTTCATGTGTCTGTAAGTTGCAATCCCCACAGTGTGTTTGAGTTTCTGTTAGCAGTCTTCCCTTTGTTGTGTACGTGGTAGATTATTAGGCGGTCCCCATCTTTCTCGTTTCCTCCTCCCCATGTCTGACTTACCTACAGTTCTGGCATTCCTTTAGAATTATTATTTTTTTTTTTCGGTACTGGGGATTGAACCCATGATCTTGCCCTTTCCAGGTAAGCACTTAGGCCACTGAGCTAACTTGCCAGCCCTCCTTTAGAATTATAGAGTAGTGACACTGTGTCAGCTGTTTACTCTTTAGTATAAATTAGTTTTAACCAATATTTCTAATACAATTTAGCTTTGGAGGGGAGTAACTTTAAAGAGATTGAAGCCGGGCGTGGTGGCTCATGCCTGTAATCCCAGCACTCAGGAGGCTGAGACAGGAGGATTGTTGTGAGTTTGAGACCAGCCTGGGCTACAAAGTGAACTCAAGGCCAGTCTGAATGGCATAGTGAGACCCTGTCTCAAAAATACAAGGGCTGGGGATCTAGCTCAGCGGCCTAAGCGCCTGCCTGGCAAGCCCAAGGTTGTGAGTTCAATCCCTGGTGCCGCAAAATAAATAAATAAATAAATAAATAAATAAAGATTGAGAGACTGAGAAAGCAGCACAAAGTAGTTGGAAGACCTTGGATTGTAGGATCAGAGAGCAGGTTGTCAGTATGAATTAAATGTGTCTGAAATGGAAACAGAGAGGACAGGACAGAGAAAGCAGAAGCAGAGGTCTTCTATTGTCCCTTAAATATTTCTTGTGGTTCCAGAAACTGGAGGTGCCCCTATGACTAATCATACCATATAGGGTTGCTTAAGATGAGGATTGTTCATGTCAGTGGAAGAGATTCCTGGGGTAAGGTCTCAAGGTCCTGCCTGCCCAGACTCTGAGCAGCCATTTAGCCAGAAGCGCATGGCCGCATATGCCTGTCACTGCTGTAACCGTTTGCCCTGTGAGATAGTTGGGTGTCCTCATTGCAGAGGTAGGAAAACATCAGGAGAGATTAAGAGGGATATAGCTCAGTGGCACAGCGCCTGCCTGGCAAGCGTGAGTTCGTGATTTAGATTCCCGAGAGAGAGAGAGACAGACAGACAGACAGACAGACAGAGGTTGAGTACTTTGCTTGATACTGTAAAGCCCCGGAGACTGAGGCCAGCATGTGGGAGCCATGCTTTTTACTTGGTATTGTATGGGGGTGGATTTTTTTAAAGTGAAGGTACAGGCGTTTATTGTTTAAATCTTTCGTTCTCTTCTAGCTTTGGCTTCAGTGACAAAGTTACCATGAATGGTCACGTCCCAGTTGGATTGTACGGGAATGGCTTCAAGTCAGGCTCTATGCGCTTGGGCAAAGATGCAATCGTTTTTACCAAAAACGGAGAAAGCATGAGTGTGGGTTTCTTATCGCAGACCTACTTGGAAGTCATCAAAGCAGAACATGTGGTTGTCCCGATTGTCGCGTTCAACAAGCACCATATCCTTTTGCTTGTGAAATACAAGCTGTGGGGAAACAGAAAAATACTCTGGAACGTGCTGCCCTTTTGCCTTCCTCCAAATCCTTATTTTGTTTGTTTTCGGGGTACTAGGGATGAACCCAGGGTCTTTAGACTGAGCCACGTCCCCAGCCCTTTATTGTTTTGAGGCAGTCTTACGAGTTCTGGAGTTGCCCATGCTAGGCTCTCACCTGCCATCCTCCTGCTCCAGCCTCCCAGAGCAAGCGTTTACTTCTGTGTCACACCTGTTCCAGCTCTTACCTGTGTCCACTGCCTTTCACTTTGTCACCAAAGCTCAGGGTCCATCCTCTCTGTTAGAACTGCGCCATGGACTCCTCAGCATAGGCTGCTTTCCTGCTGTGGTAGATTCATTCCAGGGGCCTGGAGGTGGAGCTTGGTGGTAGAGTGTGCACGTGGCTTGAGGGAGGTGCTGGGTTTGTGTCCCACCACTGCCAAAGGTGACCACTGTTCAGAGATCTTCTCTTTATCCCGGCTTACTAGGGACTAAGAAGATTTTGTCAGCTGGCTTGAAAGTTTTGCTAATGACTATGAAAAGTAAGGTAGCTTCAGGGAATTGCTTTCTGTGCAAATGCACTGAAAGATTGCATAGCATCGAATTAGCAATAATGGTAAACTTGCTTGTTTTTTAATTCTTCCTGGTGTTCACTTGAAATTGAACTGCCATTTCATTTTACTCATTGCTACCTTCATTCATTCATTTTGCAGAACCAGGGGTCAAGCCTAGGGTCTCGTGCATGCTAGTCAAAGTGCTCTACCATTGAGCTACATCCCCAGCTGCACCCCCTTTTTTAGACATGGCCTTACTAAGTTGCTTTCAATTTGGCATCCTTCTGCCGCAGCTTCCAGAGCGACTGGGATTATAGGTGTGTGCCACTGTCCCTGGTTCAAACTGCCATTTTAAAACTTAGAACATAATTCAAGAAATAATTTTTCTATTATTTAAGTTTATTGGAGTTGGTTTCTATATTGTAATTGTTGAAAATGTGTTGTCGATATCAGTCTTTAACTCAGGATGTACGGCAAATGATTAATTTAGCAGAATCAAAAGCAAGCCTTGCTGCAATTCTAGAACACTCTCTGTTTCCTACGGAGCAAAAGCTGCTGGCAGAACTTGATGCAATTATGGGTAAGAAGGGGACACGCATCATCATTTGGAATCTTAGAAGGTGAGTGTGGACCTCCACGTAGTTGTTGACCATTGGGGAAATAAAGCACACGTACAGAATTGGTTTCTTCATGTGCGACCATTGCGACAGTACACACACAGCAGAGGTGCTCGTTGCTCGGCATTGTTAATGGTTTGGCTTCTCCAGAGGTGTTGTTTTGAGGCTGCTCTGCCCTCAGTTTGGGGTACTCACACTGCTATAAATCCAGTCTCTAGTGGCGCTATTCTGGGTTACTCTACCTCCTCCTCAAAGCAGTGAAAGAACTCAAGACAAAAGCCCAGCTATGACAAGCCTGCTTGTGAAAGTTAGGGAGAGAAGTCTTTGTCTATTTCATTTGTTACTTAGAGCTATGCGTGATCTCACATCTGGTAAGAAGAGTAATAGAGATGAGAGCGTTTTCTTTTTTGAGGTAAGTCCTTGCTTTGTAGTTCAGACTGGCTTGGAAGTCCTGATGCAGCCCTGGCCAGCCTTGGACTTGTGGTTGC
>RJWT010050369.1:0-10856 GCA_004365215.1 Cuniculus paca | reverse complement strand
GCCTCAATTCAATTTTAAATCACCCCCCCCCGAGAGAGAGAGAGAAAGAGAGAAAGAAACATATATAAATAGGATGACAATATTTTGATGTATGTAGCTATTACAGTAGCAGTGTGGAGCTGGCAAACAGGAGGATCACAGAAAAAAAGGACAAGAAAAAGGAATGTCAAAAAAGAAAATTACAGCAAATTTAGTGTAAGATCTAATAGATGTTTTGAAGAGCTAAACGGGGTGGGGGGGTTGGCTTTATAGGAAAGAAAGCAGAAATATACAACTAAAAATGGGGTTGTATGCCAGGCACCATGGCCTATGCCTGTAATCCCAGCACTTGGGAGGCTGAGGCAGGAGGATTGCCAGAAGTTCAAGACCACCCTAGGTTACATAGTGAGTTCCAGGACAGTCTAAACTACATAGCAAGACCCTGTCTCTAAACAAATAAATAAAAATGGGTTTGTGGGTTCCATGTTGAGGCACTGACTTGGGTTGACTAAAACATTAGGTTTGGGGAAATTGGCCTCCTCCCAGGTTCATTGGTGTGGCCCTTGTTATGAGTGACTCCCTTCTGGTTTGCGGACAGCCTCTGGTAAACTGTGACCAGGCCGAAGGCCCCTCTTCCACTGTACTGTCTTCCCTGGTGAGTCCTGTCTGCTCAAAGCCTCCTGTCCGTGCCTAAATGTGGGTGACAGCCCATAAATTAGGAGTCTTGCCGTTTAGAGGAGTATTTAAATAGCATTACTTGGGGTTGGCCAACTGTTAGCAAATGGAGAGTCATAGGGGAGTTATCTCTGGATTCTTGGTATTCTGAAAGAGAATTAAGCAGGATTCTCAATAAGATTTCTTGAAATACAAACAAGCAAAAAATAAAAAACAAGCCAGGCGTGGTCACTCACACGTGTAATTCCAGCACTTGGGAGGCTGAGACAGGAGGATCATTGTGAGTTCGAGACCAGCCTGGGCTGCAAAGTGAGCTCAACGCCAGCCTGAACGGCAGAGACCCTGTCTCAAAAACACAAGGGTCAGGGATTTGGCTCAGTGGCTTAAGTGCCTGCCTGGCAAGCGTGAGGTTGTGAGTTCAATTCCTGGTGCTGCAAACAATAAAAAAATAAAACAAATAAAAAGCAGTCACAGCAAACTCCTCAGTGTGGGAACGGGCCGAGAAGAGTTCACAGCACCGATGGACAGCTGCTCGGTCTCACAAAGTCCGGGGGTATAGGAGGACCCATGCCTGGGGCTGACAGGAGTCACGGCCCCGTGGTGGGGAGGGGAGTTTTTGAACATTAAATTTTTAAAAAATTGTTATGAGTATATGGAAGGCTCGAATCTGACCTGGCTCTTCCAGCCTCCAACCTGCTTGCTAGCAGAGGCACTACTGTCATCAGGAAACTCTGATCAGCACCACTGCTATCTTCAGCAAACACAGGATGTCATAAAGGGGAAAAGATGGGAAAAGGAATCTTGCAGGTCCCAGGACATCTGGAGACACCCAGAAATTTACACTGGATGCTTCAAGGACTTGCACTGAGGTGCAAAAGAGCCAGAGAACTTTGACCACAGACGTTTATTAAAATCTTCCTGCCTAATGTCCCGTCTTCTGTCCATTCCTATAAAAGCAGCACACTTCTGTTTGTTCCCCACAGGCAGCCTTATCATGCTCTGTCTGCCTGCACCCAGGTGCAACAAATTCCACGTCATGTTGCCTTTACACAAGCCTGGTGGTCTCACGGGTCCCCCCCCCACCATGTTACAGTATATGTCTGTGATACATAATGATTACATTCAGCTGGGGGGTGTTACACTCCCCTTGTGGCCCCCAACTCATTCTCCTTTCCCAAATGCCCTTCCCATCTCTATAGAGTCTACCTCCCTATTTCTTAATGTGCCACTATCATTTGACTCTCTTAGTTATTTATATTTTGGGGCTTTCATATTAGAGAAAGCTTGCAATAGTTAAGCTTTTGTGACTGACTTATGTCACTCAGTATTAGGGTCTCACAATTCACTCATTTTCCTGCACATTATTCAAATGTATTCTTTATGGCAGAGTAGTATTCCATTGTGTGTAAATACTCTTTTATTTCATTTGTTGATGGGTATATAAGCCGTCTCCCTGACTTAGCTATTATAAACTGTGCTGCTACAAACACAAATATGTGTGTATTGCTATAATATGATGACTTTAGTTCTTTTGGGAACACACAATAAAGGTATAGTGGGATCAAATAGAATTTGTATTTTCATTTTTTGAAGAATCTCCATACTGATTTTTTTTTTCTTTTTGGCGGCACCGGTGATTGAACTCATACCCTCACACTTGCCACGCAGGCGCTTAGGCCACTGAGCTAGATCCCCGGCTCTTGTCTTTTTGAGACAGGGTCTCACTATGCCATTCAGGCTGGCCTTGAGCTCACTTTGTAGCCTAGGCTGGTCTCAAACTCACAACAATCCTCCTGTCTCAGCCTCCCGAGTGCTGGGATTACAGACATGAGCCACCAGGCCCAGCTCCATACTGATTTCTACAGCAGTTGTACTAGTTTACATTCCCATCAATAATGTAGAAAGGTTTCTTCTCCTTCACAGTCTTCCCAGCATTTGTTGATTGAGCCATTCCTATTAAAGTAAGATGAAATCTAAGTGTCCTTTTGATTTGTATTTCTCTAATGGCCAAAGATACTGAACATTTTTTCATGTATTTATTGGCCATTGTACTTCTTCAAGAAGTGTCTGTTCATTTCAATTGCCCATTTTTTAATTGAATCTTTACTTTTGGGGATCTAATCTTTTTTAGTTCTTTGTATACTCCTTTAGCTCTGTGTATATTTAGTTTTTTGTCTGAGAAATAGCTGGCAATAATTTTTCCCATTCTTTAGATGATCTATCTCTTCACTCTGTTGGTTGTTTCCTTTGCTGGGCAGAAGCTTTTTAATTTATTTGTGTTGTTTTGTTTTGGTTTTGTTTTGTTTTTTAAGAGAGGTTCTCCCTATGCAGTTCAGGTTGGCCTTGAACTCACTATGCAGCCTGGGTTGGCCTCACACTCATGGTGATCTTCCTGCCTCAGCCTCCCAAGTGCTAGGATTACAGCTCTGTGCCACTTCACCTAGTGTAGAAACTTTTTAATTTAATATAATCTCTTTTGTTGATTTTTAGGATTACTTCATGTGCAATTGGGGATTTTGTTCAGGAAGTCCTTGCCTATGCTTGTGTCTCCAAGAGTCTTACCACCAGTTGTGGTGGTGCATGACTATAATTCTAGAACTTGGAAGGCTGAAGCAGGAGGATCACTGTGAGTTTGAGCACAGCCTAGGCTACACTGAATTCAAGTCAGCCTGAACTACATAGTGAAACCCTGTCTCAAAAAACAAAAACAAAAACAAGACAAAAGTTTTACCAACTTATTTTCTTCCAGCACATGTTTTTCTATATGAGTCTTTGATTCACCATGATTAGATTTTAGTACAGGGTGAGCTAGGCATGGTGGCACATTCATATAATCCCAGCACTCAGGACACAGAAGTGGGAGGATTGCTGTGACTTTAAGGCCAGCCTGGGCTACGTAGTGAGTTCAAGGGCAGCCTGAACTGTATAGCAAGACCCTGTCTCAAAAGAACAAATAAAAACATCTTCATACAGGTGACAGATATGGATCAAGATTCATTCTTCTGCATATGGATAACAAGTTTTCCCAGCATCATTTATTCAGGCTATCTTCTCCACCACATCTTATTGGCCTCTTTGTGAAGAATCGGATAGTTGAAGGTGCTTGGGGTTGTTTCTGCATCTTCTGTTTGGTTCCCTTGGTCCGCGTGTTTATGTCTGGGCCAGTGCCATGCTTTTCTGCATCCAAGCTTCACCGTAGAACTTGATGTCTGGGATTGTGACGCCTCCTGCCTTGCTCTTGTTGTTCAGGATTGCTGTGGCTGTTCTGGGTCTCTTCTGGTTCCATATAAATTTTGCAATTATTTTTTCTGTTGTGTGAAAAAAGCTGATGATATTTTGATGGAAATTGCATTACATAAATACAGCATTTTTGTGCCTGCCTGGGAAGCACAAGGTCCTGAGTTCAATTCTCGGTACCAAAAAAGAAAATCCTTATAAATATACCATTTTTGGTAATATGGCCATTTTGACAATATTAGCTCTGCAGTGACCATGCAAAGTTTTTAGAGGAAGTGTTACAGTGCTCAAAGCACAAGGTAAAAAACCACCACAGTGTTTGCACTGAGGTCAGACACAGATCACGCACGGTTACACACTTTTGGTTTTGCAGATGCCGGGAGTCTTTGGGGGAACAGAATGCTCTTTATCTGCTGGTTTCCTGATGCTGTGACCCGCTCATCCTTACCCTACCTGGTTTCTCGGTTCTTTGTCCCATGGTTTTCTGTTTACTTGTCCTTGCTCCACCTCCTGCCTCAGTTTCCCCTGGAGACACACGATTCCTACCATTCACTGTGGGTTGTTGCAAGCAGGTGGTCTCAATGTTCCTGAACTATTTCCTGCAGAGCATGGACAGAGTCCCACCCATGTGGAAATCGTGGAGAAGTGGAGGCTGCAGGGTCAGCTGGGAGCAGTTGTTAAGCTTGTGTCGTCTGAAGTTGGTGTGGACTTATTGCTTGGAGTCTAGAAGAGAGGATTCGTGGACGTTTGTTAAATAAGTAAGGTCTGTAAGCACAAGCAAGAAGAATTAATACAAGAACTCTAAAACAGCACCTTTTTTTTTTTTCTGAGATAGATGCATTTCAGACTGACCCTGAACTCGCTATGTAGCCAAGGCTGACCTCAAACTCACGAGTGATCCTCCTGCCTCAGCCTCCTGCATGCTGGGATTACAGGGGTATGCCAGCACGCCCTGCAAAACAGCACTCTAATGACCATGTCCAACACTTGGTTTCAGTGTTGTTTCAAGAAGGGAATTTGTGACCTGAAGCGTAAGAAGCTCCACTCCTTGCATGTCCTGTGGACTTACTGTGACCTGTGAGTCACCAGGACAAGTCGAGGGGTCCCGGTCTTCTCAGGGAGCTAGCCATGGGAGGGTTTCCTAGTCACCAGGGTGGGGTGGAGCCGGTAACTGGCTTGAGAAGTATAAGGAGGAGGTTGAGGGGGTCCTGCTTGGGCCCCTAGGGGCATGTGGCAGTCTAAGGAGGGGGTCATCAGTTATACTAACTTGTGGTTCAGGAGCCTTTTTTTTTTTTTTTGCGGCACCGGGGATTGAACTCACGACCTTGCGCTTGCCAGGCAGGCGCTTAGACCGCTGAGCTAGATCCCCGGCCCTTCGGGAGCCTTTTAAAGGGGAGGATCTCTAGAAGCTTTGCTTTGGGTGGCTTTTGATAGTCATAAAAGCCTCAGCATGAAGAACTTCAGGACATTGTCCTTGCCTGTTGCAAAACAGGTCTAATTGGAAAACAGTGTTATAATTTAGACTCCCATGTTTCCACCATTGTTTTCCATTCCTCTAACCAATAATAGGACCAAGACGTATTGCAAGAGAAAATAAGCTGTTTCTTTCTGAGTTTATCAGTGTCAAATTGCTTACAACTTTTTTTTTTCCATGCAGGGGGAGACAGGGTCTCACTACAGAGTTCAGCCCTGCCCTGAACTTGTTACATAGCCCAGACTGACCTCAAACTCTCACAGATCCTCCTGCCTCAGCCTCCTGAGTGCTGGGGTTACAGCATGCACCACCATATCTGCTGTTTCCAATTATTAATATTATAGCTTTGTGGTGAGGTTGAAGGGATTGGCAAGACATTTCCCATGGGGCTTTGTGGGAACTACAGAGAGCACTCTGACCGGGGTCCTCCTGAAGGCATCCCTGCAAGAGGACAGAGATCCACTGGACTCTGGGACATCTCCATAGGACCTCAGGTTTCCTACCGGATATCTCTGGTAAAGCACATGGCATCGGTACCCTGTGATCCGCTCGCCTCTCCATGGCCCGTGACCACAGATAGTGCCCTTCAGTCCAGAAGGAAGAGCCCCAGCAGCTGCGTCCCTCCCACTTAGACATTGGAGTTTGTTCCAAGTTCCCCGGAATTATAAACCCTTCACTGTCTCTGGGCTGGCCAAAGAGAAGCACAAACATCAAAGAAGAACACATGCACCCAGTGAAGTGTGCATGGCCAGGATTCACTTGCATGTTTGCTCACTTACATCACCTAAAGGAAGGCCCATCTTCGTTCTAAAGCCCCCCGAAAGCGATTCTAACTTGGGGGGGGGCATCTTAGTTACTTTTCTCTTGGCTGAGACAAGATACTTGACACCCAAAGTTAAGGGAGGAAAGGTTTATTTTGCTCCCCGTTTGTAGAAGTTTCAGTCCATAGCTGGCTGGCTCCAAGGCAAGGTGGCATGGCAGAGGGGCATCAGAGAGAAAAAACAGTTCATGGCAAAGCAGGGCAGACAGATGACAGCACGCAGCAAGCAGCAAGCAACAAGAGACAATTGCATCTCTCTTTCTGTCCCTTATAAGGGTGCTGTTTTAAAAGGCACACACCCAGGGTGGGGCACCCTTAATCCTACCCAGAACTATTTAACAATCACACACCCTTCATCCCAGCATCACACACTCTAGATCCAGTCACCTCTGTAAAAGCCCCACCTATGACCATATAAAGTTTTGGGGGAACATATAGACACAAGCCGTGACAGAAGGACACCCTTTAACTGCACAAGGTTTATCACCACCCTCTAGCTGGACTTCCTGTGAGTGGCTGCCATGGTACTGCAGGAAGGCATTCACCTTTTACTGAAGTATCTAGAAGGTGAGCAATTTGAACGATGTGGAGTATAAAAAAGAGCCAGTGCCTCAGAGTCCTGTGCACACCTGTAATTGCTTTGCATTCGCTGGTGCGGACTTTTGCAAAGTTTTCTCCCTGATCTTCCAGGCACTGTTCCTCTCTTACTCGACCACAAGACTTTCAGAATTGTACAAATGCACCAGGTCCTCGCACCTTGTAGGGACTGAGGTCCCCTCCCCACACCTTTACGTGCCCCTGAATATCCTCCAGGTGTTTTTTTAAAAACCTGTGAGTCACGCAGAGGTTAGCATGTTACCTGCATGAGACATTTCTGCATCAGGTAGCCAGGAAGACAAATCAAGATCCCAGACCATCGGCTCACAGCAAATGCAAGTAGCCCTGGGAGATCACTTGACAGGTTCATTGCTGTCCATCCCGGGTGCAAACGTTTCCTGGGACTCAGCAGCTAAGGGAATAATGAAGAAAGCATCACAAGATTTAAAATAGGCTCCCATAGCCTGCATCTATTGTTCAGTACAGAGAGTGATGTTAGTCACTTTGGACAGGGGGCACCACTTTATTTAACTCCCTATGACCCGCATCCTCCACGAGCACAGTTTCCTACCAGCTCTACTTGACTGCTGAAAGGATTGTGGACTGGGAAAGCAGTCACTTCATACCCTCTGGTAGTCTGTACTGTTTGGTATGAATCACCCTGAATAGACCAGACAGATTGATTGGCTCCTGGTCTGCTCAGCCACATACCCTGCCTTTGCAGTCCACGTGTGTGTAATTCTCTGACTGTCCCCCAGCAGGACGTTCACCCCTAACACTAGCTTGGTTTTTTCACCAGTGCACATATCTGAAGATCTGGATTCTCCAATGACAAATCTGTTAGATTATGCTTACATTGTCATTTGCTTGTTTGGTTGTTTTTGAGATGGAGTCTCATTATGTTGTTCAGACTGTTCTTGAACTCGCTATGTAACTTGGGCTGGCCTTAAACTCATGACCATCCTCCTGCCTCAGGCTCCTGACTGCTGGGATTACAGGTGGGCACCACCATTTCCAACAAACAACCTCAACTATCTTTCTTTCTTTCTTTCTTTCTTTCTTTCTTTCTTTCTTTCTTTCTCTCTCTCTCTCTCTCTCTCTCTCTCTCTCTTTCTTTCTTTCTTTCTTTCTTTCTTTCTCTTTCTTTTTCTCTTTCTTTCCTTCTTTCTTCCTTTCTTTTTCTTATTTTTTAAATCTATTTTAGAGCCAGACATGGTGGTGCACACCTGTAATCCCAACACTTGGGAGGCTGAGGCAGGAGGATTGTTGCAAGTTCAAGACCAGCCTGGGCTGTAAAGTGAGTTCAAGGCCTGTCTGAACAGCATAGTGAGACTTTGTCTCAAAAAGACAAAAATAAATAAATGAATCTATTTTATTTTAAAGAGAAAAAATAAAATTTCAAAACACAATAATTAGGGGGTAACTATGATATCTATCTATCTATCTATCTATCTATCTATATATATATTGTTTCAGCTTCTCACACTAGTGAGAAAATACGATGTTTACACTGGCATGTCTGATTTATTTCACTTATGAGTATGGTCTCAAGTTGCCTCCTGCTTCAACTTTAAAATGCTCCTGATACATTTTCCCCCTTTGGTCTCAGAGTTAACTCACAGATGTTTCTATTCCAGTTATGACTGGCTGAACAACAGACTTCCAAGTAACCTTGAATAGCAAACTCATCTTAGCACAAGCATAAAACAGAAAGAAAAGCAAGTTAACTGCAACGTAACTGCAATTTCAGAAATATCCAGCCCCCCAAATACAAAAAAAACTATCCCAATTCACAAGAAATGTTAAGCATGCCAATTAGACAAAAATTTCAATTCAAATTGGAATCCAAGCCAGGCCTGGTGGCACACTCTTGTAATCCCAGCACTTGGGAGGCTGAGGCAGGAGGATCATTGTGAGTTCGAGACCAGCCTGGGCTACAAACTGAGCTCAAGGCCAGCCTGAACAACATAGCGAGACCCTGTCTCAAAAAGACAAGGGCTGGGGATTTAGCTCAGTGGTGTAAGCACCTGCCTGGCAAAGCACGAGGTCACAAGTTCAATCCCCAGTGCTGGGGGGCAGGCAGGAATTGGAATCCAACAGTAAAATTTTCAGTCAGCCAAGATGTGCCCTGGTAGACTCATTAACTCCTCATAGATTGCCAGAAAGTCTCGTTCCCTCCCTTTGTACCCCCTGCAAAGGAGCCAACCACAACTCTGTCACCCACTAGCACCTGCTGTAGGCTGCATGATTTCAAGTGCCCGTTCTCCCACCTGACATCCTGCTTTGTAAATTGGCCTCGTGGGACCCCAGAAATGAGAGCTGCAGCCTTTGTCTAAAAGCAGCAGTCTACTTGATATCGAGGACAACCTGGCAGAAGGAGGTGGTAAAAGGAGAAGAGTTTGCAGGACAGGAAAGAATGTGACACATAAATAGCCAAGGATAAGGGCCCAAAATAGGGAGGGGAGACTGAAAAAGATATTTCTACTCAGAAGGGAGACAAAGGACCATAGTGAGATCCCCCATACTTAGAAGCGACCAGGGCAAATCATTCAGGGTGTAGGAAAAGATTATGCAATAAATACATTTTGTATTTTGTTTTAAAAAGACACAGACATAAAACATAGACCTGGCAGATGTGTGGGCGTTGTCTTGAGCCTAACAGAGTCTGTGATGCTCCTTCCCATGACTGAGTTATCCCATCACAGGTGTCTTCCAGTACAGATGTTGCTACTGGCCGATGACTGCCTGACCTACACCTGCAAGAATGCAACCAGACCAATACGACAATGCGACAAGATATGGGGGCTTCTTAACTCCTGGCTGGCTCGCCAAAACAAACACTACCAGACCAGGGTGAGGAGTCTCAGAGGAGTTATTTCCAGGTTCATGATAACCAGAACGAAGACTTGAGCAGGACACTTGAAAGGACTAACATGAGTAAGATTTGTTGAAAGTGAAAAAAGCAAAGGTCCACACCTCAGGGCGCAAGCAGGTCGGTGAGAAGAGCTCATGGGTTTTTAAAATCCTGGGCTTATAGGAGGACCCACAACGGGATGAACAGGAGTCATGGCTCAGTAGGGTTCCTGACTCAGCCACCTATCAGAAGGGGGAGTCTTTGACCATACAGGGTTTTTGGAGGAAGTGGTGGGGAGTCCAACATCCGTGAGGTGATGGAGGTCAAAATCGCAGTGTAAATGAGGTTGAATACAGGCTCAGGTCATGCACTTTCAGTTTTCAGTATCCCTGAGGGCCAGGATGGCCTTTATTTGTTAGCTTCCTGATGTTTTGATATCATTGTCCTTACTCTAGTTTTTCTATTCTTTGTCCCAGCTTTCTATTGTCTGTCTTTGCTCTACCTCCTACTGAGATAGGAGATTAGGGCATGGCCAATCTGGCTGAAGAAGTAGGCCTGACATGTTATTACAAGATCCCAGAACAGTCATGCCCGACAGTCCCTAAAACTCTGCACATGGACTTCTCTGACGACTTGAGCAGGTTTTCGACAGGATATCCTAGATCTGAGATCAGCCTGAGGCATGGGGTGCTAGCACTGCCCCGTAGGACCCGTATGTGAAAGTTCTTATGAGTTTCCTCATAAGAGAACCATATTATGAGGACACCACAAGGAGACCTATGCTGTGACTTTCCCCATGGTAGCCCACCTTGCCTTCCCCATGGTGTCCTTTTATATTGCTTTCTTTTTGCTTTTATTGCTTCCCCCTCTTTTATTTGGCCCAAGCTTTCTCTGAAGAGCCAGTTTCTCCCTCAACTTTCTCAACTAAACTTGGTCACTGTTTTGCTTGCTTTGTTAAATTTTTTTTTGTTACTGTTATTCTGTTTTGTTCAATCCTTTTTGACACCAGAAGAACATGGAATCTAACTCCAATGGGTGAGGCGAGCAACCCAGCACCTGATAATATTTAGCTGGAGAGCCACTTTAAGAAGCAGACTAGCTGGGCATAGTGGCTCACGCCTGTAATCCCAGCACTCGGGAGGCCGAGACAGGAGGATCGTTGTGAGTTGGAGATCAGCCTGGGCTACAAAGTAATCTCAAGGCCAGCCTGAATGGCATAG
>RJWT010050368.1:0-10859 GCA_004365215.1 Cuniculus paca | reverse complement strand
AAGGGTAACAAAATGAATGAACCAGGCATCCCTCATTTTGGAGAAGGACACACATCTCATGCGGTGCGACTGTTAGTTATGACTGTGACTGGACTAAGAAACACCCAGCAGGTCAGCGAAGCCCACTTCCTGGTGTGTCAGTGGGTGTCTCCAGAGATGACCGGCACAGAGGCCAGCACGCTGGGGGCAGACCACTCTGATGGAGAGCAGTCCCATCCCAGAGGCCCACAGCCTGAAGGAACAGAAGGGAAGGAGGAGGAAGTCAGCCTGCACTTTGAAAAGCTCCACTCTCCTTGAGTAGCTGTGTTATGTGCTACACCAACGCTCTGGACATCAGACTTCGGCTCCGCCAGCCCCTCAGCACAGACGCACATCAGCAACTCTCCAGGGTGCCTCCAGGCCTTCGGTCTTAGACTGGTGCTGCATCCTTGACCGCCCTTGCTCTGTAAACCAATGCAGCTCCTGGCCCCTGGGTTCTCAAGCATGCAGACAGCCTGCATGGACTATCCAGCCTGTGATCCTGTAGGCTGCCTAAGGAAACCTCCTGCACAATTTTATTTGCATCTGTATCTGTATCTCTTTTTTCCTATTGATTTTGTTCCTCTAGAGAACTCTAACCCATACATGTGACATGGACAGATTTTTCTTTACTTTCTAGACACAGTAAAGAACGCCACCCGAGTGCACACAAGAGCAGAGTGATGTTCCTAGATTGCTGCGTCTAACTTCTCCTCAGTCAGACACACCGGCTATGTGTCATGGTGACAAGCTGGTTGCAGGAGGACGTGACAGGAAGATTTAATTTTCTGGAGTAGCCTGGCTGACAGTAGGGAGATAGACAGAAAGTCAGGGGCAATTCTCATTTTAAACAGAGACGAAGTTTTCTTCCCTTTATCATGGGTTTCACTTTTGAAAACAATGGTACTGTTATGTTGAAGATGTACCAGAAAAACCCACCTGAAATTCACTTCTGAAAGCAGAAATTTGAATGCTTTTTTGCTTAAGTTTCAGTCCTATTCAGGTAACAGTGTCAAGGGTCATTCAGACAGGCTCACCTGCCTACCCTGGGCCTCCCTGCTGGGCTGTGTGATAAGCCCTGGTCCCCAGAGGTCCCCAGAGCACACTTCCCAGGCCATCACAGATGGCTGACTCCATTTCAGGACAGAAGCCAGGGCAGTAAGAACCTATGCTATTAGTCACCAACCTTCAAAACAGCTGCTTGTAGAAAGCCGCAGAGACACAGCTGGGCACTGGACACGGCCACCTCTGTGCTATACACACAGCAGCTATCCTGTCCCGGTCCTTGTACAAACGGCCCCAGGGTCTGAAAATCCACGTTAACAGTGTGATATTAAGAGTGGGAAAGTCTAGGACTGAGGTAGGTATGTGGGAGACTGCTGGCTCTGACTGTCACCCCCAGGCAGCTACAGCCTCCACTGAGGTCACAGCAGGTGGGAGCTGATGCCAAGGGGTTGGGCATTTGCTGGAAGGCCCAGAACCCAGCTGGAGCAAAGGGAAAGGACAGAACAACCATGCACACTGCCTTCGCACTGATCTTCCATGCTTAGGAATGGCAAGTATATGAGAAACTTTCTCTTAATTTCTGTAAAGCACATACATGCTAAAAGGAAAAATCATACCATTATATTGTCAGGTTTGCCAGGTGTTGAGATGTGATACACACGAAAACTACAACATAAATGATAGGTGGTAAGTGGATCTTATGATTGCAATGGTTTCCATGTTTCACAGAAATTGGCACAAGAGTAGGGTAAGTAGTTGGTATTAGGTTAAATATTATGGCAGTCCTTAAGGCAAACATTAAGAAATGCAGAAATTTAACTAAAAAGTCAATGGGTAAATAAAGCAACATTTAAAAAAATTGTTCATATAATGGAAAAGATGGTCTTGTATAAAGAGACACAAAAATAAAATAAAAAACAAATGATAAAATGTTAAGCCTGAGTCCTACTATATAAAAAACTACATTAAATGTTAATGAGCCAAAGACTCCAATTAAAAAACAGACATGGTCAGATTAAAAAGCCCAGCACTGCCATACACACTTGGAATCCCAGCACTCTCACAGGCTGAGAGAGGAGAAAAGAAAATCAGAGCCCATCCTGGGCAACTACATTACTTAGAGAGACTACATCTCAAAAATAAAAAAGGGCTAGGATGTAGCTCAGTACAAAGGCCTGGGTTCAAACCTCAGCACTGCTAAATAAATAAATAAACTCAATATGCTCTTCTTAAGAAATACACTTTAAAAGACATAGACCAAATGAATACAGATGGGAAAAGACACATCATGTAAACTAGTAAGTGTAAGAAAATTGGATGGGCTATATCAATAGCAAATGAAAGACAGTAAGATAGGGTATAACCATATTAAAAAGACACATTTTTTAATGATGAGAATTAGTCATAAAAACATAATAATCATAAACACACACACACACACTACTTATAACAGCTTCAAAACATAGGAAGCAAAAATTAATAGAATTAAGTGAAAATAAACAAGTCTACAGTCATCACTGTGGATCCTAACGGGGTCCTCATTCAGCACTTGTTAGAACTACAAAAACATTGGGAAAACATACTCAAGATAAAGCATGTGATCAGTCACTTTGATCTAGATGACATAGAATACTCCACTCAAGGAGAGAAGAATACACACTCTTGAAATGAACTGGAAAGTGGCCTGAAATAGATCTTGAGCCCATGCACTATGTGTCAATAAATTTAAATGCTTTAAAATCAAAGAACATGTTCTCTGACCACAAGGAATGAGATTAGAAACTTAACAGAAAAATTTCTGTAAACTCTCCAAATATTGAGAAACAACAGCAACAACAACAATAAATTTACAACTATGCATGGACCAAAGAAATTGAAAGGGAAATTAAAAAGTATTTTGAACCAAATGAAAATAAGAATCGTGGCCTCTGAGTCCCTAGGTCAGTGATGGCAAACCTTTTAGAGATGAGTACCCAAATGCAACCCCAAACCCACTTATTGATTGCACAGTGCCAACTAAGCCTGAATACCTGATGCCTGGCTGCAGGACTCTGTGTGCCCACTGCAGCCCGTGTGCCATAGGTTTGCCACCACCGCCTTAGATGAAAATTCTGCACTCACTGCCCTCAGAGGACGCTGGAAACACAGGAGTGGTCTCCTCAACTCTGCCTCATCTGTCTCTTCCTCTTTCTGACCCCTGAATAAACCGTAGCTATGAGTACAACTGCCTCAGAATCCTTGAATGTTTCCAGGGAATCAGCAAACAGATGGGTGGTTGTGGAACCTCGGCAACTCAGCAAGCTTTCTGGGCTGCACACAAAGGCTTCTATACTGGATCTGTAGCTTCAGGGCAATCCTAAACGTAAATTTTGCAGGCTCCTGGGTAAATACTATCAAGCTCATGCTAAAACTGATACAGAAATCCAAAGAAAATAGAGAACCAAACCAGGTGAAGAACTTACATTACCTGACTTTGAGACTTACTAGAAAGTAAAAGAGTATGCAGTTGGCATATAGACAGACGAACAGATGCAAGAACGTCCAGAAATAGACCCATGAGTACACTGTATAATCACTTGACTCTTGCTAAAGATGCCAAGGCAATTCAATGAGGAAAAGAAAGTTATTTCAACAAATGACTGAATTTCAATAACAGGATATCCATATGGACAAATACTAAGCTTAATCCTATCTGATACCATAAACAAAAAATAATTATAGATCTAAATGTAAAACATAAGGCCACAAAGCCTTTAAAGGAAAATATATCTTTAGAATTTAGGGACAGGCAAAATTTTCCTATACATGTCACAGAAAGCAGTAACTGTAACATACTGATAAACTAAATTTACCAAGTTAAAAATTTCTGTTCATCAAAACACCACTAAATGAACAAGAAAGTCGTAAGAGTGGAAGAAAATATTACCAAATATATATTTGGTAATAGATCTATATATAATGTACTTCTACAACACAATAATAACAATCCAATTAAAAATGGCAAAGACTCTTAATAGACACCTTGTAAAAATGATGTACGAGGAGCCAATAATAACACATAAAAACCTGTTCAACTTCATTAGCCACCACAGAAGCGCAGATTAAACCCACACACCGGACAGAACGGCTGACATCGCAAAGACGTAAGGGTGCATGTGAGTTCTCACACGCTGTTTACGGGAGTGTGAGATGATAAACTACTCCGGAAAAGAACCAGTAGTTTCTTATAAAAGTAATTATGGATTTAACCTATGACTTAGCAAGTCTTACTCCTAAGTGTTTTCACAAGAGAAAGAAAAATATCTAGTTACAAAAAAGTTTATACAAGAATCTTCATAGCAGCTTTATTAGTAAGATCCCGAGACTGAAACCAATCCTACTGTCCATCAACAGAAGAAACAATAAAACAAACCGCAGTGTATCCACCCAGCAGAATGCTACTCAACAACAGAAAGTACCAAATGAATACAACGGACAACACAAGTCTCCAAAAAACACTGACTAAAGGAATCTTACATATTGTGTCCATATCACAGGGCTCTGTTGAGATAAAATCCTTAGAGAAGGCAAAACTAATCGATGGGGGGAAAAATCAGATTACTTTTTGGTGGCGATGGGAAAGGAAAAGCCCAGCTGGGAAGAGGGTGAACAAGCCTCTGGAGTGGTACTGATGCTGCCTTGTAAGGGATCTAGGTCTGTACGCATTTGCCAAAGGTCCTGCAAAGGCACAGTTAGCATTTGTACATTTCTTTATATGTTAACTTTGCATAAAAATGGAGGCAACCATAGAACTATGGCTAATGAACAATACGCATGCGAAAGCATTTAGGGGGAAAGTACTAACGATGCTTGAAACCTACTTTGAAAAGCAAGATGGACTGAAGGATGCATAGAGGGATGTTTATTTGGAGAGATGTGTGACGACGTAAACACAGCAAAATGTTAAAGGCAAAATCTGAGACAGGCAGATTCTGGTGTTTACTATCGATGTCTCAACTCCACTGGATTCTCACCAAAAAAAACAGGGAAAAAGAATCGTTGGAATGTAGGCTGAGGATGGGCTCTGGGGGTCCCTTACGTTGTGTCGGAAGTGGCTGAGATACTTCACACCAGACCTACCTGGTACCTGAGAAAATGTCCCTGTTTGTTCAAAAGCACTGCTGGGCAGGGCTGGGCAGCAGCCACGCTGGAACCCAGGAGCTGGTGTGTGGCTGTGTTTTGGTTACTTTTATCTCACTGTTGAGACAAAATACCTGACACCCAAAGTGAAGGAAGGAGAGGTTTATTTTATACAGTTTTGGGGGTTTCAGCCCATAATCAGCTGGTTCCAAGGCAGGGTGGTGTGGTTGAGGGGCAGCCGTTCATGGCGGCTGCAAGCAGCAAGAGCAAACCACGCAAAAGAGGGAAAAATACGCCTCCTTCTCAACCTTACATTGTATGTCGGCTCCACCCCAGGGCAGGTGCAGAACTCACACCACCAATCCCAGCACTAGACAACGAGTCAATCACAAATGCTAGATTCAGCCATTTCTATGACTACATGAGGCTTGGGGGGCCATCTATACACAAACCGTAACAGGCTGGTATAAGGCTGGTGTCATTTTTTTCATCTGCTGGATAGGATAAAACTATTTTATTAGGGCTCGATGACTAATTGAGATGATGCCTTTAAAAATCTCAGTGCCCATCCCAAAACAAACAGTACACTATGAATATTATTGTATTATGTCATTATTTTTAGATACAGGCATCACTTTGGAATCTCCTTGGCTTCCTGTCTTCTCTGCATATCTAAGTGGCCACTGGATCCTGTGTCACCTCGTCCCAGCACACAGAGTCCAGCACCTTAACCTCCTTGCTTCCGGGCCGGCGGAGTCCTCCACAGGCGCCCATGAGACTCTGCCCACCAGGGATTCAGGGACGGTCATGCCCAGGGCGCCTCTTTGGTCCTTCTCCACTCCACCTTCTGTCTTACACCTCGGTACCTCACTCAGCAGGTTTTAAGTATAGAAATAAATGGGCCAAGTATCAAGTTGCAGACACGGATCTGATGGAGGATGGAAGGTGCAGATGCAGGATGAGAGGAAGTCTTAATTCAATGCTTTTGAAGAAACCATTTTTTTTAGAGTTAGAAGACCATACAGGTGCTTCATTCTCTTAAAAACTTTTACTGAAAATAGAACGCTGAAGGTCAAGGTTTCTTCAGGTGAGCAACAGTTTCACATCAGAGGATCCATGTTCCCCTGGACAGAAGCAGGAGCTGCACGGCCAGCCCAGCCTTGCTGGTCCTTGCAGGTACCCTGGGGTTGACAGCCACACTCTGGAGACGGGCCGGGGCCAGCTCAGGAGGCCTCAGGGCTGCGTGTGTGAAGCTTCCCGATCTGTGACTCGCGCCAGCTCCATGCCGAGCCTCGGGCAAATGCAAAACTCCCCAGGTCAGCAGCTGGTGCTTTCAGAATTGAGATCGAGGGCACGGCCAGAAAGATGGCTGGAGATGTCAGCAGCGAGACTGCGCAACACGGCCCAGGACATAAGGGGCTGCGTGGCCGCACCCGGGAATCGGAACACTGCATCTCCCGCTGCTGAGGGGGAGGACGGCGACTCTCAACAACACGAAGCAGGCTTCCCCTTATCACTTTATGTAAAGAGCCGTTTTGTGTTTTCTTGGGAAACCAGTGTGTGAACAGTCCCTATTCTTTTTAAGTTCACAAATAACAGCCTATGGTATCTAAAAAGAATTTTTGATGTCTTTTTTTCCTCTGTTTTACCCTCCTGCTCCAGCAGAAGCTGGGGAGGGGGAAGCCCCACGGCACCTGGACACCCTGGGTCCTGTCGGCTGCAGCCCGGGAGGCTGCTCCTGTCCCTCTCCCGCTGTCCCCTCACAGCCAAACCTTCGGTCAGACGCTTTGAGGACGGTTCCACTTCACTGCTGCTTTAATTTCCTCACGTGGATCGCGGCTGTGGAGCTGCTGCTCCAACAATGCTCTCTGAGCGCAGGTTCTTCGATGCAGGAGTGCGTGGGGCCTCCAGCCCCACGGAGCCGCTGCTGCTCTGGAGGCCGCGTCTGTGGTGAGCTCCCCAGGCACAGATGGACGCGGGGTTCACAGGCGCCAGGGACCTGCCCATGGCCTCCCTGGTGCACACAGCTGCCCCAGGTTGTGTGGCTCAGGACGCCCAAGCCAAGTCCCTGGGCTGCTCCCTATGGGTGCCCCAGGGAGGCTGGAGCCAGTTAGGCCTTGTGAGTCTGTACTGTGTGTGTGGTGGGGGGGCGTGCTCAGTGCTTGACAGGTGTCACCTTAGGAAGAGGCGTTGGACAATGCTTCTGGGGCTCAAAGTCAACCAGTCTGTGCTGTCCCCTGCAGGCCAGAAACAAGACTTGAGGCTTTGGATCGATAAGGTTGCAAGGATGATGATTTTTTGAAGATGATTTTTAAAACATTAGCTCTTATTGGGTGTGGTGATGCACACCTGTAATCCCAGTTGCTCAAGAGGCTGAGGCAGGAGGGTTGCAAGTCAAGGTCGGCCTAGGTAATCTAGCAAGACCCTGTCTCAGAATTAAAAAGAAAATTTATAAAGGGTCAGGAATGTAGCTCAGTAGTAGAGGGCCCTGGGTTTGATCCTCAGTACTGCAACAACACCAAAAAAAAAAAAAAAAACAACAGATAGACAGACAGACATTAAATGAAAGAAGGAAAGAAAGAAGGGAAGGAGAGAGAGATTTCATAGCCTAAATGGTGCAAGGTGAACTGTTCAAATTTAAAACACAGTAAACAGAAAACCAAATGAATTCCATCTATGCCATTACTTCCCCTACCAGATCTCAAAGTCATGAAATATTAATGTGGAAGAAAAAAAAGAAAAAGAAAAAGAAAAAACCCAAACAGAACAAAACCAGAAGCCAACTTGCTGAATCAGACGCTGAGGCCTGAGAGGAGACTGAGGGAGGAGCTGCGGCCGTCTGCGTCTCCAGACCCACTGGGACCAGGAAGGACAGTCCCACTGGCTTATAGATGACGCAGACACAGAAGCTGCAACGCAGTTCCCCAGGCCGGGAGGCGGGGGTCACCTGCGCATTGGGAGAGCTCCGCTGGGCCAGGCCCTGCGCTGGGCGAGGGCGGGGCTGCGCTCACAGGGATAGCTGTGTGGGGCCTTCGAGGGGCCATGGCAGTGCTCCGCACCCTCTCTACGCATGGGCTCCTGGCTACAGGGCACCCCTGCTACAGAGCACATGGCCCTGCTTCCCGGACACACACATGCGTCCAACCAGGCACAGCCGGGCAGCAGGCAGCAAGACAATGATGAAGATGTGGTCCCTTCGCCAGCACCACGGTACCCGCCCCTCCCTGACAGAAGACGCAGCCTGTCCTCCAAACTAGTTTTGGTCAAACCATGTTTTGCCCTTCAGCCCAGTGAATTTCCATCTTGGCAGGACACAGGAGTCCTGGGGGACCTCTCAGAAGCACCCAGTATGGGCTTTTTCTCTGGGACAAGTACCTGGCCCAACAGGCCCAGTGCACGCCTTAGGATTAGGACCGACCTCCTAGGAATCTGCCTGGCCTGCGGCTTCTCTCAGTTGGAGGCCAGTGCCCTGCAAATCAGCGGGCAGCCTGGTCAACCCTTCCGTGATGGGCGCCTCCTCAGGCTCCTCAGAACAGCACAGCCCGGACTCCCAGAGGCTCTTAGTTCCTTTCTACTTGCTAGAGGAAAGGGGAGAGAAGTGGCCGAGACCACTGTGAGAGAACGCCATGGGGGCAGCTGACGAGATCTCTGGGACAAAGGAGGGAAGGGCAGGCTGGATGGGGGCCACAGGCAGAAGGCATAGGACAGAGCGAACCGAGGTGTGAGACACCTGCAGGTGGTAGGGAGGAGGGGAGGCAGGTGTGTCCCCCTTTGAAATGCCGGTGACTGTTTCCCAAATGACTTGGAGCCCTTGAGAACGAGAACTGGGGACTGTGTGGGGGTGGGGCACACAGACACCCATGTCTCAGGCTACAAGGCATCGCTGCTAAAGCAGAGGTGGGTAATTGTGGCCCAAGCCAGGCCACCTGTGTCTGTAAACGTACCTCCGTTATAACAGTTGTGCACTCACTCACACCTGACTCACGGTGCTGTCAAACCACCACAGCAGAGCCGAACTGAGGAGCTGCGATGGGGACTGCAGGGTCCGAAATAATTCACCATTCAGCTCAATGAGAAAAGAAATTCCTAACCTGTGATTTAATACAAGGCCAACACACAATCCCTAAATAACACCAAACTGTAAAATACTCTTTATTGTGGATTCTACAGAACCAACTGATTCGCACAAGTGTTTTGGTTGATATTTGCTGACCTCTTGTACCTGTAGACAGTTTCTAGTTGTAACTGATGCATGAGTGACGTTTCCATGTGAATGTTAGTTCCTACGTTCATTTGCATTGAGATAAAAGTCCAATAACAAAGATTATGTAAGAACTGCACTCATTTGTTAATGACGAAAACAACTTTTTGAATCAAATATATACTAGTTTTTTAATTCTGCAGGAATATTTTGGGGTTCTTTGCCCTAATTGGTAACATTTGCCGATTTCCTCAGCCCACGACGACTGTTGAAAGCTGTAAACGTACCACTGAACGTGGAAGGCATAACTTTACGTGGCGTTTGCACACTAAAGATAAAACAGATGTAAGCTCAAGAGTAAAGATAATAGTAACATTAGGAAGGGATGAATTGAGTACTTATTATTTCTTAAAAATAAATTTAATTGCATGCTTATACAATTTAACCTTCAGGGTCTGTTTTGTGTTGTTTTGTTTTGATTTAAGAAACAGTGTCTTGCTCTGTTGCCCAGGCTGGCCCTGAACTCCAGGGTTCAAACCATCCTGGGACTATGGGCATGTTCTACTGTACTGAGCTCTGCCATTTAATTTTTTAATAACGACCGAATTGGTCAGCTTTTCATCGTTATGACCAAATACCTAAGAAAATCCTCTAAAGAAGGAAAGGTTTGTTTTGGGTCATGATTTCAGAGGGTTCAGTCCAAGGTTGGCTGACTTCATTACTTTCAGGCCTTGGTGAGGCAGAATTATCATGGTGGTGGAGGAAAGCTGCTCATCTCATGGTAGCCAGGCATGGTGGCATGGGACTGAGAGCCAGTCGAGGACAAGATACACCCTTCAAAGTCACACCCCTAGTAACCTGCTTCCTCCAACAGGTCCCACCTCCTAGCAGTCCATTCAGCCATGAGGGTACAGCCTTCACTGTCTAGTCATTTCTCCACCTCTGCACATAGAACACTGCAGATCAAGCTCTCAATACATGAGTCTTTGGGGGATGCTTCATGTTCAAACTATCATAGGCTGATTTAACGACCGACTCACAAAATTACAAAAAATAATCCATCTTCAGCAGCTAGATGAGCTGGCTCTAGCACACACTATGCAGGCAGATAACAGGGCCAAGGCTGGGGCAGGACAACAGGAGTCCTAGTGGGTGGACTGCAGTGGCAGTCATGGAGTCAGAGCTATGATGAGGACACAATCGTCAGAACAAAGTAGCTTCAAGGACACTAGGGGCCCAGGAAAGTGGGACTATCAAGGGGGTTCCCTGGTTTGGAGTGTGGGAGGGAGGCCAAATGAGTGGGTCCTATCAGTTACGCCAGGGATGATAAGGTAGCAGAGAGGTTGAGACATGGTGACCTCTGTCTCTTCTGCCTTTGTGTCAGAGTACCCGATGCTTGCTGAATGAGTGAAAGGCTGCTTGGCCCAGGCTGAGCCAAATGCTTTTAAACCTCAGTAGAAAAGGGAATGAATTCCTTCCAAGGTATCAGCTACAAGTTGGTACATAGGGAAAAAAA
>RJWT010050367.1:0-10861 GCA_004365215.1 Cuniculus paca | reverse complement strand
CATGCCATATAGATGACACTATAGAAGTAAAATATATATAACAATCATTCAGCTTTCAAATTCAGCACTAACAAAGTTCAAAAAGCTGAGTTATAAGAATATTTAATCAAGTTCTAGTCAAAAGCAACTGTTCCAATTTTTGCTGCAGCAAAATATAGTATTATGTTATATAACTTTATCTAATATTGTATAATTACTTCTTCTGACACAGCTAATTCACTAATGGGAAGGGCAAGGGTTTCTATGGACTTGGAGCAGATATTTATCTGGAAATAGTTTGGAATGTGGTACAAACCATGTAGAAGAAGATAAATACATAAATAAACTTAAGAGTGGTTATTATTAATTTTTATATTGAGATGATTATAAATTCACAAGTAGTTGCAAAAAAATGCACACAGAAGTCTTGTGCACTCTTAACCCAGCATCTCTGTGTGGTAACATCCTGAGTAACAATAGTATGCTTTGAAAACCATGAAATTGATATTGGTGCCATCCACAAAGCTTGCTCTCATGATACAAATTTATGACCACTCAGTATATACGTGTATGCCACTACTCTATGAAGCTTTATCGAATGTGTTGCTTTTGTAATGACAATGGCTACAAAAATCAATATAAAGAACTGTTTACCACAGCTCTCTTTTGCTATCTCTTTGGAGTCATTTTCAATTCCCAGTCTTTGATGTCATCTAGTCTTTTGTCTATCATTCTGTGTTATTTCAAAAATTTTATAAACATGTACTAATAAGGTATATTTTATTTTTCTAATTAGTATATGTTCATGGTACATAAAAATTGCATTCATCTCGGAGGATTGGAACAGATACATATCTCAATAATCCTTTTTCTTCCCTTTCCCCTCCTTTCCCTACCATGTTCCCCATCACCAAATTCCTTTGCTATCTCCACAAGTCTACCTCTCTGTTTCCTATTATCTATTCTTTACCTAGCTCTTTGAATGATTTATATTTTAAATTCCTCATATAAGAGAAGCCATACAATATTTAACCATCTCTAGTTCATTTATCATTGTGGTCTTGAAATGTGTCTATTTTCCTACACAAGACCTGTTTACCCTTTTTTATGGCTCCATTGTTAAATACATGTTTTTACATTGATATTCAGCACATGCTTTGAGCCAGCTTTGTGCATGTCCATGATGTATTCCTTTCTATTGCTGAATAATATTCCCTGGCGTAGATGTTTCACTACTTGTTTGACCATTCATCCATGGGAGAACATTTGGTTTTGGCTGCTGTCAATAAAACTACTATGAAAATTCATGCACAGATTTTCAGTGAGCACAAATTTTCATTTCTCTGGGATAAATGCTCAAAAGAATGATTACTAGGTCTTATTTTACATGAATGTTTAGTTTTACAAGAAAATGCCATGTTTCATATTTATCAGCAATGAATGCATGATGTTTTTTTCTGAATCCTTGCCAGCACTTGGTAATATTGCTGTTTTTCATGATAACGATTCTGATAGATGTATAGTTACGTGTTATTTTTGTTTTAATTTTCCTTTGCATTAATGACTAATATTTAACATCTTTTTCATGTGTTTATTATGTATTTTTTATATATAGATTCTTTTTTGAAAAATGCTTCTTAATGTTTCTGTCTATTTTCTAATTAGATTGTAGTTTTTTGCCATTGAACTGTATCTTTTTATAGAAATTGGGTATAAGTCTTTGACAGATATTACATGAAATATTTTCTCCCAAATCCATAGCTTGTTCCTTTCATTTTCCTCACAAGGTCTTTCACAGGTAAGTTTTTAATTTTTAAGAGGTTCAGTTTTTTTTTTTTTGCTAAATTTTCTGTATTTCTACACTTAAGTGTGCGATTCATTCTGAGCTAATCTTTATATAAAGATTGAAGTTCACCTTCTTTGCATAGGGATGTCCATTTGTTTGAGTATGATTTATCAAAAAGAATATCCTTTCTCCTTTCAATTTCTTTTTAAACTTTGTAAAAATAATCTGGATATATATCTATATATTATTATTTTCTACCACAAACCTATATACCTATTTCTCTACCATTAACAGCCTATCTTTGTCACTGTATCTGTATTACTGTAGGTACATGGTCCATTTTGAAGGGATGGCTGAGGACTGAATTTAGACTCTCACAATGCTGGACAAGGGTTTCTCCACTCAGCTACATTCCAAGCACGATAGTTCTTTTTTGCAGAGGAAGAATAATTTTTTCCACTCTGTTCTTTTTTCTCAAAATTCATTTTGCTATCAATTATTTTTGACAAAAGCTAATGGGTATGCTATCAGCTGTAATATAATAATGTATTTTAAGTTCTAAAAATGAATTAGCATGACAGTGGCAAGAATGGATAGACAAAAATAATAGAACAGAATTACAGAAAAGAGTAGATAGTCAAAAAAGAAAAAAACCCAGTATTTGTATAAATGTCACAAAAAGCAATGAAAATATCACAAAGGAGAGAGATGTCTATTTCATGATGATTATCCTCATGATTATTTTTATCTTCATGATGAATTTCCTTTCCTTTCTTATCACAATTAAAATGACTAAGGAAATACAAAAGTTGGGGAGAAATGTGCTCTAGCACACATAGACACAAAAACTGAAATGTCTATGTGGATATCATGTAGACTGAATCAAATAAATAGACTTACCTATGAGTGCACCCAGGGAAGACCTGCCTAGGTAGTAAATGGATCACGTCCTTGCTGAAGTCACCTAACATCTAAGCTCTGAGCGCTGCCACTAAAGTAATCATGCTCCATGGGGTTATCACAAGGTAGGGGTAATCTTGCCCTTACAATTAACTCTGGGGAGCTGGCAATTATAAGACTATGAAGGATATGCCCATGGGACTACCTACAGTCATCACTACACTGTACTGAAGGCCTGATAAAGCAGTTAACTTTCCAGCTGGATTTCTAAGGAGGACAGCCAAGTAGGTTGAAGTATTTTTATTTTTCTCCATGTTCCCTATGTACTTTGGGTTCAATGAGACATCTCTAAGGGATGGAGTAAATGCACAATTAATAATCACTATACAAGTCTTAGAAAAATATTTATTGAAATAAATTCGAGAAAACAAAGAAATGATTGACTCTAAAGATTGAAGAACAATTTAAACAAATCAGATGATTTCTAGTTCTTGGCTTCCAACCTAACTGTAGAAGAGTCCAACCCAAATTGCAAGTTTGGAACTATTAAAAATTATTTTTGGTAACAGGTCATTGTGTAATTTTTTTATGTGTAACTAGGAAAGAGTTTAAAGAATTGAATAAAATTTCTATGAAAACTCATCTTTTGATTTAATTATTTACGTAACAGAGATGTCTTAAAATTTCTATTTATAAAAAAACAGAAAAGTTATTGGAAGCTGGATTTTGCATACTTATATTCTACATGTCATTGACCAAAAAAGTATTTATTTTTGTAGATTTTTAATAAATACCTGCTAAATAAGTCAAATAAATTTATCTATGAATCTATCCACAAATCTGTTAAAATATTAAAATAAGCCCCATCCATTTCATTAAAAAATGAGTCACTAATAAAATTTATCTTTTTATAATTAATATAATTTTGTCAAAATTTTAAAAGTATGTGTGTGATTTCAACCTGTTATGTAACTATGATAATTCTAAAGATGATTCTATTTAGAAGAAATGATTTAACACATAGACTTAGATGATAAAAATTTTTTAAAGAGGGTTATTAGCAAAAGATTTTCAGAAATGTAGGTAAATTACATTGTACTTACAATTTTGAATGAAAAAATAAATGAAAATATGCATTGCAGAGAAAAAGGAACAAGAGGCACAGTAAAATACAACTCATAAAAAAAGTTAACTCATATACTTTTAAAAGTAGATAGTAAACATCAAATTCCTACAGTGGTTAGATTTTATTCTACATATTTACAAAATTGATACAATAGTTTATTACAAAACAATATATTATATGTGTCAAAAACTACATTTTTAGAATTATGTCAATTTAGGATGAGGAGTTGACTAAATGACAGCTTTAAAAAGGGGGAAAGAGGTTTAAGAGAAGTTGACCGAGGTAACTACCTAGTGGATTCTTCCTGGAGTCTGGGACCTAGGACTCAGACAACCATGCATGAGTCCCTGGTTCCAGAGATCCAAAAAGATCTTAGCAGTCCCTGGTACCTATCATGTTAGCAGTGATGAAATACTCTTTTAACAATTATTTGATGGATGTAATACACCGTATTAACAGAACCAAAAGCAAAAATCATGCAAACTCTCAATAAATGCAGACAAAGCATTTGACAAAAGTCCAACACCCATTCATGATTAAAAATCCTGCAGAAAATTGGAGGGTCTTTACCCCAATCTTATAAAAGCCATCTATGACAAACCAACAACTAACATCATATTAAATGGTCAAAACCCAACTGCTTTCACTCTAAAATCAGGAACAAGACAAGGATGTCCCTTATAACCACTCCTATTCAATATGGTTCTGGAAACATTAGCCAAAGCAATTAGAAAAGAGAAAGAAATAAAAGGGATAAAGATAGGAAAGGAAAAAGCTAAGTTATCTTTATTTACAGATGACATAATATTCTACATAGAAGATCCCAAAATCTCCACCAAAAAACTTGTAAATTTAATATCCAGATTCAGTAATGTTGCAGGATACAAAGTCAACCCTCAAAAATCAATAGCATTTCTGTATAACAACAACAAACTCACAGAGAGAGAAATTAGGAAAAGCACACCTTCACGATAGCATCTAAAAAATGAAATACTTAGGAATCAACCTAACAAAGGATGTAAAAGACCTGTACAGCGAAAATTACAGTACCCTAAAAAAGGAGATCAAAGAGGATATCAGAAAATGGAAAGATATCCCTTGCTCATTGATAGGAAGAACCAACTTAGTGAAAATGTCCCTACTCCCCAAACTGCTATACACATTTAATGCAATCCCAGTCAAAATACCATTAGCATACCATTCCTACAGACCAAGAGAAAACGTTCATTTGGAACCAGAAGAACCCTAGAATGGCAAAAGCAATTCTGGGAAAAAAAAAAAAGGCAAGACCGGATACATCACAAACCCAGACCTGAAAGCCACAGTGATAAAATTAGCATGTTATTGGCAAAAAAAAAAAAGTCTGAAGATCAGTGGAACAGAAGATGCAGATGCAACCACATACACTTAGCCACTTCCTCTGACAAAGAGGCCAAACATGTTCACTGGAAGATAGTCCCTTTAATAAATGGTGCTGGAAAAATTGGCTTTTCACATGCCGAAGACTAAAACTAGACTCATGTTTATAATCATGCACTAAACTAAAGTTAAAATGGATCAAGGATCTAAATTTTAAAACAGAAACACTAAATCTGCTGGAAGAGAAAAATAGGTAGAAATCTTGAAGACACAGGTGTAAGCAGAAACTTCATGAAGAAGGCCCTGACTGTAAGGGAAATATTACAAAGTATAAACGAATGGGATCTCGCCTTATTAAAAAGTTTTTGCACATCAAAAGAAATCACCAGCAGAGTGAAAAGACAACCCACAGAGTGGGAAAAATTATATAAAGTTGTCCCTCAGACAAAGGACTTATATCTAGAACATACAAAGAGTTGAAAAAAATCAAGCCCTCCAAATTCAAAGACCCAATTCAAAAATAGGCATCTGAGATGAATACATACTTCTCAGATGAAGAAATACAAACAGCAAATATATACATGAAAAAATGTTTTACATCTCTGGTCATTTGAGAGATGCAAATTAAAACAGCACTGAGATTCCATCAGAAAGAATGGTTATCATAAAACAAAACAAAACAAAACAAAACATAACAAATGCCGGTAGGGCAGTGTGGAGAAAGAAAACTTTCTCCACTGTTGGTGGGAGTGTAGTCTTGTGCAACTACTGTGGAAATCAGTATGAAGACATCTAAAAAAACTAGAATTAGAGAACCCATTTGACCCAGCTATTCCCCTCTGGATATCTTCCCAGATGAATTAAAAACATCATTCCACAGCGATATATTTGCACCCATGTTTATAGCAGCACAATTTGTAATAGCTAAATCTTGGAAACAACCCAAATACCCATCAACTGAAGAATGGGTAAAAAAAGATTTGCATTTTTTTATTGTAATAGAACACTACTCAACTATAAAGAAGGATAAACTTGAGACTTAAAACATTTATTTATTTATTTATTTATTTATTTATTTATTTATGTCCTTTTGAGACAGGATTTCACTATGCAGTTCAAGTTGACCTTGAACTGACTTTGTAGCTAAGGCTCATTTCGAACTCACAGTGATCCTCCTGCCTCAGCCTCCCAAACTTGAGACTTTTTTAGGTAAATGAATGCAACTTGAGACCATATTCATAAGTGAAATAAATCAGATCCATATATGTAAACATCGTATTGTCTCACTATTGTGAGAAACTGAACGAGCAAATAAGATCCAAAATGTACAGTAGATATTAAGTGCAAAGAAATCATTCAAAAGAAAAGACAGACTATGATGAGGGAAAGGGGAAAGAAAGGAAGAGAAAAACAAAAAATATATTCATACACAGGATAGTTAAGTTAGTTATACAACTAGTTTCTCTGAGTTCATTAAAAGAAAGGTTTGTGTTAATACTGTTTGTACAAAAACCATGCTTATATCTTCTACTCTGAATAACTACTACGAAGATAACAATACATAATGTATTAATTATTGTAACTCTCCTACTAACCTGCTTTGAAACTCTGTTTTATTGTTATTTTTATTTTTTCTATTTAAAATAAAAAGAAAAAACCCCCAAAAAACCCAATTATTTGTACCCAACCATTCTTGATGAATAGTGTATACCTCCGTCATTAATGACAACTATGAGATAAGTCCTTCCAGAACATAATAAAATGCACATATAACATGTAGTTATCTACATGCATATCTGCTGTATCTCTGCTTGGTGACGTTTGCTCTAAAAGCAGTCATCTCAGACACTTCTAAGAATCACTTGTTTAAACATGTCTGGCTTTCCAGAAACTGCGGTAAACCATACACTTTCAGACACTCAAGATCTGGCCCAATGACTCACATAACTATGATTGTAAAAGAATGTTAATAGTAATCTTTTTTCTTTTAATATTTTTGTGATGTCTTCATATCATTAAACACTGTTCTAAAATATTTGTACTGTGACCTGCTGTTAAATACAAACATATACTAAAATTTTTTTAAAAGTCCAAAAATTTATATAGTAAATTGTTTTGTGCATGCTTTATTTGAGGGCCTTTATAGTAGCAAAACTATTATGATAAACAATGTTGCAATGAACATTCTTGTTCTTTAAGCCAACATTTTGGATACTGTTACTAATCTAAGGAAAGGAAGCCTCCATTTACAGTTATTCTATGCAGACTCAGATAATAACTTTTGGCAATATTTTCCCTGAGGTAACTAGTGATAATGGGGAGGTTCTATCAGCTTATAAGACATTACTATCAAGATTCAGAATTGAAGCAACTTTATAAAAAGAACAGTCTATTTTCTCAGCATAATATGCGAGGAAATACAGACCAGATGTTGGAGGAGACTTTTACTTTCTTGCTTTCCATTTAGTCAAATATTCTGAAGAGTAGCTTCTGATCCCTGCTTCCTGTTTCTTTTTGACAAACCCATGCAGGTCAGTTACTGGGTCAGTTCTTTCTCAAATAGCTGAATGAGGAGGACCTTGTGACACTATAGTCACTGTTGCTGACATTTGGTGAACTGGACATCTGGGAACAAGATGTGTGGCAGTAAAGGGTAAAGACCTCAAATTCAAGAAGTCTTTGGGATTTTCTCAGAACCTGAGTCTCTGGTCTAGGCCTAGCAGGGAAGCCAGGTCTCACTTCCTTTTCAGAATCTGAGGACACTGAGGTTGACAAAATAAGAAAACTTAGACTTACAAGAAAATATAAAAGTGATGCTCCTCAATTTATGTTAGGAAAAAAGTTTTTCTTTGTGGTACATTTGTGTTCTGATCTCATGGGAAAACTTTATAAATAATGTAATGGTTTTTTTTCCCCAGTACCAAAATCCAGTAATCTACTCCTTCTTCCTACACGAAATAAAAAACAACACTGCTAAGATAATGGATTTAAATTTGCAATACTCTCTAACTGCTAATAAGATACTACTGCTTAATGGTGGACAAGAGAAGATGAGAATTTTTCTAGGATTCATGGTTCCATTTTCTTCATTCCTAAGCTGTACCTTATACAAGAGGCAGGTCGGTGTCTACCAAAACCTGTGTAAAGATTATTATAAGGACATTTTGAATGCAGCTTCAGAATAGAGGAATAGATTCTTAAATCAAAGTTGACCAAAGCTGATTTGCACATCCTCCACAGAATGAGGGAGAAGCCCCTCTCTTTCTTGTTGTTCTCTTCCTGGCTCTGTCTCTTACATCCTATCAGGGCCTTGAAGGAGTAGCATGGGAAAGAAAACAAACAGGAGATGCTGAACATTTTGGAAAAGGGAGCAGCCTTAGGTAATGGGTAGTGCTTATGTTTGAAATTTCTTTTAGATTAAAATGAACTGTGAGATGTAATGTGGTGAGGAAAGGCATGGAGGTTGGGGAGATGTAGAACCCGAGAGAAGAAATTTGAAAGCAAGAAGGGAAAGAGGGGTGGGGAAAACTGGGGCCACCAAAGTCTTTGGAATTACAGATGGAAAAATGATAACACTGCTCTGTGCTCATTTCTCATTGTTTTACTTGCAGCTTCAACCAATGGACAATTTCCTTGGTAGTCCTGCTCCACATATTTAACTAAGAGTATTCTTCCAACCAGCTCAGGAGATAGACAGATACTGCCTCAGATAGAAGCTGGTCTGCTACATATGCAAATGCTTAGTGGTTTCCCGGGCCCCTGCTGTTTTGTTTTCACATGATACCATCTCTGAAAATACACACATTTTACAGCGGACAGGTGCTGTTTGACCTTTAAAACTCTCCAATACTTTGTCCTTTATACCAGAGCCTTAAAACTACGTGTCTATAACCTGTCTTTAACACACAAACTTGTCTTGTTTAAATGGGTTTTTTCACTAATAATCTTATATTTGTGGACAAGATGGTTTCAGCTTCTTCATTCCTAAACTGTACCTTAAGAAAGAGGAAAACTGGTGCCTATCCAAACCTTGTGCAAAGATTATTATAAGGACCTATGGGGACAGAAATAGCAGGAAGCAGAAGCTACATAGAGGAGAGGGAGATTGGAGGTGATAGAATGCTTTCTGGATACAATGTTTCTTCCTCATACTGTGCTGAAATGATCATTACCCATCCAGCAGGACCATTCTGATACCACCCATAGTAGTGGAGTAATAATCAGGGCATCACCAGGGCCCAGCCATTGTAGGAAGCAGATAGCAATTGGCACCAGTGTACTCTATAGCTCTGGAGAATTGCAATCTCTCCACCATCATCCACTACCCAAGTATGGAGAAAGTATCACTGAAAGAAGCAGAGAAGTACCTTGGAAGGAGCAGTGGGCAGGGCAGAAGTATAGAGAAATCCTCTAGTGGAGGATTCGCAAATAGCGAATGACTGTGGCCAGTCAGACTCCAGAGGTTTTCTGCCTAAGACTCCTCAATATTCCCTATGCCAAATTGTCACAAGTTAAGCAATAGACAACTAGAGACAATAAATATAAAAATTGTAATTATCAAAACAAATAACTGATAGGTGAATTGATTAGCTCATAGAATACTAATGAAAAAAATGTTAGCAAACCTCAGGAGAAAATAATCTCAAAATATCAAGAGTTAAAGAGAGGGAAACTGTAAAAAAAGTTAACAAATCTAAGTAATGCCAATGGAAGTGTCAGTATCCATATGACATATGTACTACAGGTAAGAGAAGAAAACTTGAGGGAAAAGTAATCAAGAATTTTTATGAAATCAGATAGAGAGATTTCACATGGAACTTGTAATGATTTTCTAAACTAAGTAGAGAGAAAAAACTTAAACATTAAAGTAAAACTTAGGAGTATCAAAAACCAAGGGAGAATTATAAAGTCTTCAAGTACATAGGGGGTATTTCCTGTAGGTCTCAGAAATGAAATTGATCTGAGGATTCTTCATGATAACATTCAATACAAGAAGTCAATGGTAACTAATGTCTTCAAACTACTTAAGGGAAAAAGAAAACTTTGCATTTCATATCTACCTAGACTTTCATGTAACTGCAAGGGTGAATAAAGATATTCCATGGTATAACACTCACATACACAAAACACTTAGAGATAGTCTCCAGTGAAAGAAAAAATATAGGTAGACTACATCAGAAGACAAGGACAGTGAGTTTGAATAAAGAAAGTAGTAGAGCTTTACTCAAATAAATAATGGCAAAAATATGAAAATAAGGACAAAAATATGAAATCTATTACTTAAAGAGAATGATAATATAACAAAACAGAGTTGTTCCAAAGCAATGGAACCACAAACATGTGCTGTCATTCCCTTACTAAGTAATCCCACCACACATAAAAGCAAAATGTGTAACTTTCAGAGCGGCATAAGAAAAATCAACTTTTGGCCCTGTGGTGGCCACACTGAGGCTACCACCATCACTTCTGAGCAGTATTGTTGTGCCTCCCACATATGCCAGTGTTGACAGACCTTCAGGGTTGTCCCACCAATGGCTGTAGATCTGCCTTAATAAAATTTGATTTGAAAACAGAATTTCAGCCTGAACTGGAATTTACAAACTTAGGCTCAACTGAGGCCACCAAAGTGACAGATGGTCTGGAAATCAAGTACAGCTGGACCAAATACAGCTTGATGTTTATGGAAAAATAGGACTCTGATGACAAGCTGA
>RJWT010050366.1:0-10862 GCA_004365215.1 Cuniculus paca | reverse complement strand
TTCCTGAGCCAGTCATCATGGTTGAGGCAAAGAGACTATAAGGGCTGCCTTAAGAACATCAGGGCCCATTCATGGGTGCGGGGTAGAGAGGAGCTATTTCCTCCTAAAGCACATGAATTTTATGCAGTGGGAAAAGTTAGGTTTTAGAGTAAAAGAGCATTCGTTCAAAGGCCAGTCTCATCAATAGCTTTATGAACTTTATGACTAGCTGTACAAACTTTAGGAATTGCTTAAATTCTACAAGTTTTGGGTTCCTTTCATTTTTAAAGTAGTGATGATAATAGTCCTTGCAGAAGAATTGTGAAATTTAAATGAGGTGATCTGTGTAATGTGTTCATCACAATGTTTGACACACAGTAGGTTTCCTTCAGCTGATTTCCTTTCCCCTATTTGTTCCTACCTTTGCCAAACCTGTCCAAGGACCACAAGACATATTTTTACAAAAACTCCATTTGGAATCTTGGGAAGATATGATTAGGCCTCTGAAAGAATCCTAGACCTCTGCATGTGCTAGTAAAGGACAAGTATACAGGAGATTCCTCCTGATCTCTGGGACCAAATAACTCAGTTGCCTCACATTCTTGACTACATTAGACACTGCCAACTTCTTTCCCTGTGTAGACTTTCACAAAGAACTGGAACATTCCTGATCCTCGACTCATCCATCCACTCTTGTCTTCTCTAGTAATATTTTCCCTCATCCTTCTGGTCCTGCCATTATTCATGTGAATGTGGGTGTTGGAACTGAAGGAGCCAACGAATATCGTTGCAGATATTCAACCCCTTCAGCATCAATATCCATCATCTCTAACCCACACCAGTACACTGGAGGGCTCCCTAGATTCTCTCATTGCCTAGAACTTTTCCATGTCTAAAAACCTGAAGGATGATATCATGTTTTTGGATAAAAATCTCAAATTTCTAATTCTCTGTTTTATCTCTCACTTTACTCTTTAATGTTCTACAAAGTTTAATTGTATAATACTTCATTTTTTCCATTAGTAAACACTTACAAGTCATTCCTTCTTTGTGGATCCAGTGTTTAATCAGTTCAACCATTCTCTTGCCCCTTTGATCTTCTATTGTCATTGGTCGTACCCCCAGCCCTGAGGACCAATCCAACCAAGTTGTTATCTCTGGTCCTGAATCCATGTTGCTAAGGATTCCTGAGGAAAATTTCAAAATTATTTGCATTGGTGCCATCCTGTTGCCTTGTATCTGATCAGAGATAAATCTTCAACAATGCCTTACAACCCCCAGGGAAGCTGCTCCACACGTCCTTCTGCAGTATGTTTAAAATATTCACCATTCTCTTCCAATTCCCTTTTCTCCTCTGGATTATGTCACAAGTCTCCTACTTCGTGGAGAGAAATACAATTTAAGTTCTTGATCAACTCTCTAAATAATATATGTGCTTGCACCTATATTTTCAATCCATTATTACCTTCTCTGAGTTAAAGCAAATCTCACTTAAATCTTTTCTCTTTCATATCAACACACAATAATTGCATCAATTATCCAATCATCTAAACACCTTTGGTGTTAGTTCCCTGCCTCCTGCTTCCTTCCCATCAGCAACATGCCCTAGCCATGCACTGATTTTCTCTTCACATTCACAGGCATAACTCTCCTGATTGTGGTTTACTCTTAGGGGTTCTCATTTATTTCACTGCAAATATCTCTTGCTGTCAGTGAATTTCCAGTTATCTAATTCAAGGGAACATTTTTCAGTTCTTATTCTGAATTCTTTGTGACATTTGGTGGTGTTATTCAATCTTTATTTCAACTTGGTTCTCTAGTCCTATGGAATCGTTTTCCCTTTCCATGTATTTGTGTTTCACTTATTTGTAATTAAAACAAAAGTGAAATTTTATTAGATCAGAACACTTCACATAAAACTGCAGTTGCCCTCAATACACATGTCAGTCTAAATACATGTGTACAGTAGTTTATAAATTTTTAAAAAGCAATTAAAGCACTTTCTTCAGATAAAAAGTTATGCAGCAGCCCAATAATCATTCACTCGTTCACTCGATTGATTTATGTGTTGAGTGTCTACTCAATACATGCAACAGAAGTAGAATTACAAAAAAGATAGTTACATGTATCTCCTTTTCATCTCACAGAGAGAGAGAGAGCTCAGCCCTTGTATTCCTTTTCTTTTCTGTATCAAAATTAATTATCTTGATGAGCTCATTCAGCCTGACGACTTTAAATGCCATCTACACACTGATGAAGTTTCAATTTATGTCTCCAACCCAGACTTCTCCTTGAACCCAGACTCATATATCCTGTTACATAGTAGACACATTTTCTTACATGCAGAATGGGTATCTCAAATTTACAAAGTCCAATCAGAATCCTTCAAATAAAGTGTTTTGGCTTTTCTTCTGAGAAGCCAGTGTCTTGTACAGTCATTGTCACTGCAGTTCATGACCACTCAAGACTTCTGGTTCATCATCCTGACATTCTTGGTGCCATTCCTGAAGTCATTTTCCTCAGCTGCCTTCATTTAATCAATAAATTCCAAGGTCCTATCATCCATATCCAGTCACCTTTCATAATTTTCTCTGCTACAAATCTTCTACAAAGCACCTGGACCTGTTGGCTAGATTATTGCAATAGCTTTCTGTTATCAATGATTTCACCACTGTTTCTTTCTATAAATGTACCACAGTACATTTATAATACAACAGATAGAATCATCTTTATCAAAACCTAATATGTATCATGACACTCACCTGCACAAAACTCTTACACTGCTACTCATCTCATTCAGGACAAAGGCCCAAGTCTGTGTATGAGTTAGTCCTCCCCTGGCTTCTGTTTCTTGCCTTTTCTGACACTAGCCTCTGGCCTCTTGACTGTGACTCAAAGGTACCAATTCGGATCACTCCTCGGCTCCTTTGCAATGGCTATGCCTTCCCTGTGCATTTCTCTTTCCCCTGATAGCCGTTTGACCCCTCTCTCACTTTCATTAGGTTTTGCTCGCATTTTGGCTTCTTCATGAGGCCTATCCTGACCACATAAACCTATAAGCTCCATCCCTATCTTTTCCCCTGCAAAGTACTTAGAATCTTTTTTAATATTCTCTCTCTTTCCCTCCCTCCCTCCCTCTCATCAATTGGCCACTCTGCCTGTGCCTGTTTTTCTACCTACCTGTCTATCTATTCTTCTTCATCATCATCATTGTCATCATCATCATCGTCATCATCATTGTCGTCCACCTCTATCTTTTCTTCTCTCACTATAACCAAGTTCCACCAAGGCATGGATATTTGCTTTTGTTCACTGATGTTTACTTAGAGGGCAGTGCCTTACAGATGCTCAATAATATTTTAGACTGTTGTGTGTATCAAGTGTATTGACCCATTTTCATATTGATGACTACTTTTATTGTTCCCAAGCTTTGGTTATTGCTTCAATGTCTATGTATACGAATCTTGGTGCAAGTTGGATGGATTTTGCTCTAGGACATTATCTAGACTTGGTTTATTAGAAAGAAGATTCTGAAGTTTATGTTTATTGGATATTCAATAGGCAATTGGTCCATCTCTGTGGACATCACCTATGATGAACTGAATGAAGCAGGATTAGACGGAGAAAGGAAATTATGATGCTGTCACAACAGAAACTGCAGCTTTGGAGCTGAGACTGTTCTTCAAGTTGTCCCGAATCAGAATAAGAAGGCTTATTCTTCCTATCTCCATACTGGACATAAGCTGCTCTCAGAAAGGAACTTATTTTGGGATCAAATGATGTCCTTTGGTAGAAGCAATTTTTTAAAAAAATGTGGTTATGATAGATTTCGTAGCTTATTTTTTCAATTTTTTCTTAATATATAATGACCACACTCCTTGGGGGGGTTGGTATGAGTACATAATATGTCTTAATTCCTTTTTCATCTCCTTCTCCTCCTTTCTCACCCTCCTCCTTCCATCACTTGGTTCCCTTCCCATTTACAAAAAATCTGTCTCCCTATTCCCTAATATTTAATCTTTTACTTCGCTCTTTATTGACTTTTGGTTTCTCATATAAAAGAAGCCATGTGATATTTAAGGTTGCGTGTCTGATTTACTTTACTTAACATTATTATCTGAAGGCACATGTATTTTCTTAAAAATGATTCAACTTTGGGAATGTCAGAATAGAACTCCATTGTGTATAAATACCACATAAGCTTAATCCATTCATTGGATGGTGGGCACATTAGTCACTTCGAAGAGTTAGCTATTATGAATTGTGCTGCTATAAATCTGAGTGTACATGTATCACTATAATACGATGTATGTCTTTAAGTCTTTCTGGAAGATACATAGAGGCGAAATAACTAGGTCAAATGAAATTTCTGGTTTTAGTTTTTTGAAGAATATTCATACTGATTCCCATATTAACTGTACTAGTTTACATTTCTGCTAACAATGGGTGATGGTTCCTTTTTTCATACATCCTTGCCAGCCTGGGTTATTATTTGATTTCTTGATGATAACCATTCTTTCTGGAGTAAGACAGAATGTCAGTGTTGTTTTGATAGGCATTTCTCTAATGGCCAGAGATGTTGGCACTTCTTCATGTTTTTATTAATAATTCAGTAGCCCATTTTTAGATTGGTCCTTTTAATTCAGAGGGTCTAAGTTTTTGAGTTCTTTATATATTCTGCATGTTAGTCCTTTTTCTGAGAAGTGGTTTGTAAATTTTTTCTCATTATGTTGGCTGTCTCTTTATCTGTTGTTTCTTTTGCTGTGCAGACCCCTTTTAATTTGATACGACCCCATGTGTTGACTCTTGTTATTTGTATGCAATTGAAGTTCTGTTCAGAAAGTATTAATGTCTTGAAGAGTTTTACTTATTTTACCTTCTAGCAGGTTTTCTGTTTTCATATTTAGACCTTTGCTCAATTTTGGTTTTAGTTTAATACATGTGAGAGATACAGGTCCAGCTTCAATCTTCTGCATATAGATAGTCAATTTTCTCAGCACAGTTTGTTAAAAGCACTATCTTTCCTCCAGTGTAAGCTTTTGACCACTTTATCAAAGATCAGGTAGCTGAATGGTCCCTGAGTTGCTTCTACACCCTCTATTCTATTCCACTCTACCATGTGCCATTTTTTTTGCCAGTGCCATGATGATTTTATTACTGCAGCTTTGTCATGTAACTTGAAGTGTGGGATTATGATGCCTCTTGCTTTGCTCTTGTTTTCCAGGATTCCTTTTGCTACTGTAGGTCTCTTCTGTTCCATATGAATTGCAGGATTATTTTTTCTAGTTCTGTGAGGAATGCTATTGGTATTTTGGATGGGATCATGTTAAATCTGTGTATCAGTTTTGAGAGTGTGTCCATTTGTGAATATAGGTCTGCCTATTCAGGATCAGGGTATATCTTTCATTTTTATGATGTCTTCTTTAATTTCCCTTTTCACAGTGCTGTAGTTTTTGTTGTAGAGGTCTTTCACTTCCATGGTTAGTTGAATTTCTAAGTATTTAATTTTTCTTGAAGCTATTGTAAATGATGTTGTTTCCCTAAATTTTTTTCTCAGTGAGTTTATTACTAGTGCATGGAAACTATATTAATCTTTGTGTGTTGACTTTGTATCCTGCTATGCTACTGACTTTTATTATTAATTCTAGAAATCTTTTTATGGGATTGTTTGGATCATCTATAGGTGACTATCTGTAGAGGATTATGTCAACTGCAAAACATGATAATTTGACTTCTTCCTTTCCAAAGATATCTCTTTTATTTCTTTCTCTTTTCTGGTTGCTCTGGCTAATGTTTTGAGAACGAGATTGAACAGGAGTGGTGATAGCAAACATCCTTGTCTTACTTCTAGTTTTAGAGAGAAAGCTTTCAGCTTCTTTCCATTTAATACTATACTGGCTGCTGGTTTGTCAAAAATGGCTTTTATGAAATTGAAATAAGGTTCTTCTATACCTATTTTTTCCAGAGTTTTTAATTATGAATGGATGGTGAATTTTTTCAAAGGCTTTTCCTGTGTCTCATGCATATATTGCAGATATACATCTGGATTTCTAAGCTCTTTTTTTTTTTTTTTGGAGCTTGAAATACTTCGCTCCAAGCTCTTCTGGCCTTTAAGTTTTGTGTTGAGAAGTCTGCTGTAAATCTAATGAGTGTATTTGTTGCTTTTTCTAACAACTTTTAAGATTTTGTAGTTGTGTTGGACTTCTTGGATTTGGATTATGTTGTGTCATGGAGAGGCTGTCTTTTGATTGTGGTGATTCGAGGTTCTGCATGCCTCCTTTATATGTGTGCTTAATTTTTTCCCTATATTTGGAACAATTTCTGCTATTATTTCTTTAAACAGGCTCTTTTACATCATTTGTGGTGTGTTCTGATTTTTTTATTTTATTCTACTTAATCTTAGTCTTTGTGTCATCTAGCAGCAATTGGATCCATTTTTTTTGCTATATTATTGTTTTTAAAGTTTGTTGCATTTGGTCTCTTGCAGCAGCCAAATCTTCTAATTCTAACACTCTGACATCACATTGGTCACTTGTGCTGCACATACTTTCAATATAATTTTTAATCTGAATTTTCATTTACAACTTTTTCATGGACTTTGCTAAACGGATCATTTACATTTTGTATCATTTTGTTTAGCTCAGCAAATTTTCATTGGTGTCTTCTCTAAGCTCCTTGGTCCTTTTCTTTATCAAATCCATTATTGTTTTAGTTATATCTTCTATTAGTCTGCTGAGTACTTTATTGATCTGTTTTGTAATCATCTGTGTTATTCTTTCCAATAATTCATCTCTGTGTATTTTAATTTCCCCTGTGTTCATGCCCCATGTATCAGCTTTGGGGAAACTGGGAATTTTGCATTGCCTTCTCATGTTTCTATTGTTTAGTTTTGTTTTATGTTGAAGTTTGCAGGCACTTACAGTGGAAGACTTTGCTGCTAGTATGAATATCTCATTAGTTTAGTGTTTGCTTTTCAGTGATGCACTCTGGGTATTGTCTTTTGCTTCTATCCCTAGATCAAACCATGTCTGTTAACTTGGGGTAGGGGGATGAAATGTAACTGGCCCAGCACCTAGCTCTTTGGGAATGAGTCCCAGTATTGTTAATGATACAAAGGTAATCCAGATATTGACATACAGGCAAAACCTATTAATAGCAACAATTCTGCAACCCTGACAATAGCAAGTGAATCAGTAACGATAATATCATCTATGACAAACTGGGCATTGACATTCTATAAGCACTGATCATGTACCACCCTTAACCAGAGGGGAGAGATCTGTAATTATAAGCACAAAGACAAACCAAATATTGGCATATAGTCAATAACTACTAAATGTGAAAGTCACACCCCCACTAGCAATTAAAAAATTTTGATAGTAACAGCATGAAGTTACCTATCTAAACATTAATAAAACAGTAGTTTTACTAGTAAAGATGGAGGGAGATAGCAACAGGAGAATGAAGGAAGGAGATTTTGAAAAAGTAAACAATAGAAGATGAGAAGGAAGAAAGAAAAGTGAGATAAAGGAATACAAGGATATTTATAAAATTAGACAAAGATAACAGAAAAAACTAATCAGAAGAGTAAAAGAAAAAAGAGAACAAAAGAAAAAATATGAAGAATAAAAAAGAAAAATTAATAAATAAAATTAAAAGGAGACAAGAAACAGGAAAGAAAAAAGAAGCAAGAAAAAGAAAAAATGAAAGGGGAGAAAGAAATATTTCCCAAATCCTAATAAGCTAGTGAAGAAGAAAGAGACAAAGAAAGAAAGAAAATGAGTCCAAAAACAGAAAAAGTTGTCTCTGTAATTTTGAATAAGTGATTTCTTTCCAGCATCTGCTGTTTTGGAATCCAGCAAGTCATGGCTTTTTCTGCCTAGCTTTACAGCCTGTGGATTTGTGGGGCACAACCTCCCCACTCAGGAGACCCCCTGTTTATCCTAGGCTGTGGCAATGTCTGTGCTGAGTTGTGTCTTTCCTCACATTGGCAGGTAGCAAATGCAATCTAACTTCATGTCTGTGCTGGATGCAGGCAGCAGGGCAAGGGCTCGAGTACTTACTGCTGGTACTTCCAGATCTAGCTCTCTGGCAAGCAACACAAGCCTGGCTTGGCTTCTCACCAGAGAGTGAGGCCTGTGTCTTTCATAGCCTAACTTTAAATTTCTTAGGGGTTCTCTGCCTAGCTCACTCCCTCTCTGTAACTATCTCCTATGGCTGTCTCTTACCCAGTCACTGTGGGAGGGTTACATAGGGAAGCCTGAAGTGAAGTTGCTTTTCAGTTGTTCTGAGTCTCAGATGTAGATAATCAACCCTTTCTCGAAATGGCACCTGATCAAGCACTGTCTGGCAATATAGTGGGTGCTGTACTGGATCCCCTTTCTGGCTATAGCCCACTATGTAGAAGGAGTCACCTCATAGGTATACCACTCCCACCCCAACTTTGTAGTTCACAATAATCATGAACTCCTCCTGGGGCTCATACTGCTGACCTCACCCATCATTTTTCCCTGGAGCTGGCCTTGGGCACTTACCTTGCACCTGTAGAAGCAACTTCTCCTTCGTGGGAACCCAGTGTATTTACAGACTGCTTTGTTCTTTTCTCTACATTTTGGTCCATTTCTCCAACTTCTCTGTAGCTTCTAATATGACTATCAGTTTCTTCTTGATTCTTAGCAATCTGCTTCTCCACCTCCCGCCCCTTTCAGCAGATATCTGGATACCAGATCTTGGTGAGGCTGAATTTTGCTGCTGATCACAGTTCTGCCATTTTCTGGTTCAATTTTCTTAAAAAAAATAATTAGTGGTTGAGCGCTGAGGGGCAGGGTATTTGCGGTGACCCCAATATTCACAGTTACACTTAAGAGTAAAGTGCTTAATAATAGAGAGTGCAACTTTGACTTTATTGTATTTTGCCAAATTATTTTTTAAACTGGTTGTGACAACTGGTTATGTTTCATGGTGAAGTATCATTACCTCTGATATATACATAAATCAGAAAAGACATCAATAATACTTTACAAGGTAGGAGGAAACATATTTTTGGAGCTAGCTCTACATACTTGCTTCAAATTTTTGCTGTATCTAAAATTTAAGCCTATTAAACTGGCCTGTGATGGGAATGGAAATGAAGGGGGGCACATAAATGCAATAAGCAAGATATTATGTCTCATAAATAAGAAGAGAGATTACCTAGCAATAAGACTTTTTTTCAACAGTGCTGCACTGAATAGCACATTAAATCATCTGAATTCTTTTCACAATTTAGCAATTTATTCCTTGATTTTACTTCAGTTTGCAGCTTAAATTCTGTTTGTTATAGATCATTTACACTCAGTTGATCTGACACCAGGTTTTGACGGCTAAGGCAAGATGTTCTTGAGACGGGAACATGAACATCTATAAATCTAAAATTTTGAAGTATTGAGATGTCAGATACCAAGCATACTTGTCCTTACCAGAGTTAGGTCAGAGAGCTAAATTTGACCTATTTCTGCTTTTATCACTTTAATCTTCCCCTCTTAAAACTGAATAATCTTATTTTCAAAAAGGAAATAATGATCACATTAAACATAGCTTTGATCTACTGAGTACCTGTAAACTTCTAGGTATTATATTATTTTGCACATACTGTTATTTGTGTTCAATACAATCAGATGGGGAACATTGACCACATCTGGGAAAGAGGAGTCTTGGAGAGTATGTTCCTTTCCTAATCTCTCAGGTGGTCTGGCAGAAAAATAGCAGTTAGAATGCTGGATCTGGAAATTACCTAGATTTCAATCCCTGCTTAGACAGTTAGTGTGTGACTCTGAGCAATAAACTTAACCTCCTGAATTCCATTCATGCCTCCATGGATTGTTGTGAAGATTTAATAAGGAAATACAAATCATTCTGACTAGTATCCAGTACACAAATAGTAGTAAATATAACATACAGTAAGGATTTTTAAATCTAAGACATTTTTATTTCAAAGCTCATATTCTTTCTCATTTTTCTATTTTCCTCCCCTCTGAAGTACTTTACATTTTTGAAAAACCTAGCCACTTGGGCTTAAAGGACCTTTTTCAGGAAAAATAGCTCTGTGCCATTTCTCACTGGATCATCCATTCATTTATCTTAGAGAAATAAAAATTTAGGTTCACAAAAAACTTATACTCATGTTGATGACAGCTTTATTCATAATATCAGAAACTAGAAACACCCAGAAGGACCTTTAGTAGATAAACAGTTAAATAAACTGTAGTACTTTCATGGAATAACTAAGCAATAAAACTGAGCAATAAAAAAACCATTCATACACACGGCAACTTAGATGAATCTCCAGAGAATTAAGCTGAGTTAAAAAAAAAAAACTACAAAGGTTATATACTGTATTTTTCCATTTAAATAACATTCTTTAAATGACAAATGATACAAATGGGGAACAGATTTGTGTTTGTAGGGAAGGGAAATTGAATTATAAAAGGGCAACATGGGGAGGGGGTTGTGATTTTGGAACTATTCAGTGTCTTGACTGTGGTGTTAGATACATAGTACCTAATTCATTCTGTCTCTGTCTCTGTCTCTGTCGTCTCTGTCTCTCCCTCCCTCTCTCTTCTCTCTCCTACACACACAGTCATGAATAGAAGTGATGAGTAGTTTCAATAAGATTAGTGGATTGTATCAAATCAGTGCCAATCGGATTGTGATTGTGATGTTACACTACATTTTTATAAAATTTTCCATTGAGGCAAGTAGGTTAAAGTGTGTATGGGGTCTCAGTGTATTATGTTTTCTAATTTTCTGTTAATCTGTTCTATAATTATCTAAATAAAATTTTTAATAAAACAATGGGGCCCATATTTATACTCTTGATCTTTTGCCTCTAGCAACTTGTATCC
>RJWT010050365.1:0-10860 GCA_004365215.1 Cuniculus paca | reverse complement strand
CAATGGACATTTTAAATACTTTACCATTTTAAATGCTGTTAAGCCTACTGTGCAGTGTCATTAAACACATTCACACTGTTGTATAAGTGTCATCATCATTCATCCCCAGAACTTTTTAAATCTTCCCAAATTTAAAGACTAACCCCCCATTTCCCTTCCCTCCAGCCCCTGGAAATTAGCATTCTACTTCCTGGGTCTTAAACTTGTGAATGCATTATAATAACTAGAAAGTAGAGGCTCTACCCGTTCTAGGGTTAAAAGGCCTCATCTTCCTATCTTCCAAACAATCTCCCCCACAAGACCCCAACATCAAGACATGAATGGCCTAGAACCAGAGATGAACCAACTCCTGGTCATCCTGAGGCTCAGCAGGCACCAGGCACGGCCTCAGTAAGACCTTCATTTCCTCTAGCCTCAAGGTTGTTCGTCTTGATTGTGCATTGGTGTCATCTGGGAGAACTTTTAAACATTGCCCATTCCTGGGCACATCCCCCGAGACCCAGCTTCATTAGGTTTGGAATGTGGCTTCAGTATCTGTCATTTTAAAATCTCTCTTGGTAATTCTGATGCACCGTGAAGGTTAGACCCACTCATGCCTGAGCTGATTTACTCTCTGGAACCCTTGACTGGTCACAGCTTTTAGTGATGAAATTCCCTCCCCATCTGGTCAGTAATACTGACCCACTTTACATCCCTTCCCCAATTATAAAATCCATTTGTAAATCAAGTACATAGCAACTTCTGTGGGATGAACTTTTGGCATTGGAAAGAACCTTATGTGTCATGTAGTCCCTATTTTCCCACCACTTCCAGAAGAACCAAGTCTCTAAACCCACCTTCCAGGGGTCACTCCCTTCCAAGGGGACCCCTAACAACAGTGTGTTGAAATTGTCTCATTCCACATTAGGACACTGATGTCTTTCAGAGTTCGTCATTGTGTTATTGAATCTGTCATGGGTGTGACTTCCACCCATTGGCAAAAGATACCAAAAAATTAGCAGGCTTCACCAAAATGTATCTCCAAATAAAGTGGGGGATTTTGAAATAAGCCACACAGAATATGTGTAATTGCTTGCAAAATGTTAACCTCTTGCTATTCGGAAACACCCACCATGTGTCTGTCTCCGTGTCTTCTTCTCTTGGTGCCAGCTGCCCTGTTTCCGTCAAATCATTACTGAGGTCATTCTCGGGGGTTTTCAGGGAAAAGGTATGATTTTGGATCATGAGATGAGTCAGAGTTGGAGTCAAGCTTCAAATGTTGACTCTGCATATAAAGCCTCGCCCATGGTGCATATTGGCACAGATATTGGCAATTGAATTTATACCCTGCATATGAGCATCGTTTCTGCTGTGTGATGTTAGGCAGGCTTTGAAACCTCTCAGGGACTCAGTTTCTTTTCTAGGAAAAGTGTGATGAAAATATCTTGCCTTACTGATAGGACGTTTCCCAATTTGCCAGATCTCTCTCCCTTTCTCCCCACCCCTGTCTTTCCTCTCTTCCTCCTCTTCTTGTCCTCCTCTCCCTCCTTCTTCCTCTTCATCTCCTCCCCCTTCTTCCTCTTCCCCGCTTCTGGGGATTAAACACAAGGCTTCTTGTGTGCCCAGGTAGTACTCTACCACTGAGCTATGTTCTCAGCTCTTTTAATTTTTTTTTTCTTCTAAGGCAGGATCTCTTTAAATTGTCCACATGGTGGTGCATGCCTGTAATCCCAGCACTCAGGAGGCTGAGGCAGGAGGATTCCCATGAATTCAAGGTCAGCCTGGGCTATATATGCAGAGTGAGGCCCTGTCTCAAACAAAACAAAACAAAACAAAACAAAACAAAACAAAACAAAACAAAACAAAACAAAACAAATTGTCCAGGCTGTTCAAAAACTTGGGTTCCTCCTAGCTCGGCCTCCCAAAATGCTGAAATTGCAGGCATGCACCACTGTGCCTGGTCCAACTCACCTGTTCGTTACCTCTACCTCCAGCCTTATACCCCCTTACCCTGTGTATGCACTAATAGCAGTGATTCCAAACAAACTGGCAAGTTTGAGGAATACAGTCACAAAATGATTGCATAAATCAAGTGAGGCAATGAGAGACCCAGACCAGTCCCTGGATGCTAAAGGTGTGTGCTCAATAAATGACAGACATCCCCGTTCCTGTGCCATCCTCTTTCACTTGTCACCCTTGGAACAAGCAACCGTTTATCTCTACCGTGTCCAGAATTGCAGCCCGCTAGCTATGAGCTAGCAGAGCAGTTCTTGTTTTCTGTCTGTAGACTGAAAATCTGAGAACTGGGCTGTGTGGGAGTGTCTGACTCTAGCATCTGCTCTTCACTGTTTGTCATGGAGTCCTTTCATTTGGTTCTGGTATTAGCTAACTCTTCTGTAGACTTCAATCATAGCAGCATAGAGTAGATCCTCAATAAATTATCACTAAAGTCAAGTTCCAGTCCCTCTTTTCTCAGTTCATTGGTGCAGATAATTGAGTTGACTGGGAAGGAGTAGCTGGGTTCTGGGCAGTGCCAAGATGCCAACTGTTCTCCTCCCGCTCGCCTTGAACAAAGAAAGACAGCTGATGAGACACACGGCCGGGACCAGACTCAGCAGCTGCCCTGTCTGCCGGTCTCTCTTCTGGGTGGCTCTCTAAGGTTGCCTGGCTCTCTGTCCCCAAAGCTCAGAGGGGTTTATGTGGTGTCTCTCACACTGCTGCATGGTGGTTGTTGGTCCCTTTGCACCCACTGTCACCCCTGGGCACTATCAGCTATACCTGCCATACTCACAGGCAGGGGGTGGAAGCTGTCCTCAGAGATGGCATTCAGTGCCAGAGGGAAGGGCACAGAATAGTCAGGGCATGTCCCAACACTGCGGGCTTTTTCCCCACAGAAGTTCATTTCAAACACCGTCAAATTGGCAGAGAAGGAAAGAGACAGCTATAATTTCTAGATTCGCTGATTGTTAACATTGTACTATACTGAGAGGCAAACCTCTTAGAGATTGTTTATAGAGAAAAAGATGGACAATAGAGAGATAGACAGACAGGACAGTGTCCCAAAATAGTAATGGTAAATCTAGACATTTATTGTCTATGTGTTTATATGTATATATACATATAATATTTTTCTGAGCTATTTGAGAATAGTTTGTTGACATCATAACACTTATCCCCTAAATACTTAAGGATGTATTTTCTAAGAACACGGATATTGTCCTACATAACTATTTTAATCACACGAATAGAACTGGATTTAGCAGAGTTATTATTATTTGGGTTTTTTTGAGACAGGGTCTCACTGTATAATTTAGGCTGGCCTTGAACTCACTATGTAGCCCAGGCTAGCCTTGAACTCACCTTCGATAGTCCCACCTCAGCTTCCCGAATGCTAGGATTATGGGCATGCACCATCATGCCTGACTCAGCAGTTATGTAATATTTGTTTGTTTTTTGTTTTTTTTTTTGCGGCACTGGGGATTGAACTCATGACCTTGTACTTGCCAGGCAGGCGCTTAGACTGCTGAGCTAGATCCCCAGCCCTGTCTTTGAGACAGGGTTTCACTATGCCATTCAGGCTGGCCTTGAGCTCACTTTGTAGCCCAGGCTGGTCTTGAACTCACAACGATCCGCCTGTCTCAGCCTCCCGAGTGCTGGGATTACAGGCGTGAGCCACCACGCCCAGCTTAGTTATTTAATATTTGGGCCAAACTCAGACTCCTCACTTGTTTCCCAAGTGCCCTTTTGAGAGTACCATATAATTTTTCCTAAGCCATTGCCTGCTGTATGGGTCCCAGACTGATGTTTTCCCTCTTGGAGGAAGGGAAATAAAGTCCTAATTCCTTAAATTGGGATAGCAATGCATTAGGTAAAGAGCTTTTCATTTGTTTATTTTTATTTTTTGGTACTGGGGATCGAACTCACGACCCTGGGCTTGTCAGGCAGACACTTATGCCAGTGAGCTAAATCCCAGCCTTGTTTATTTATTTATTGAGATGAGAGTCTGACTCTGTTGTCCAGATTTAGCCATAGGCTCAAGAGATCCTCCTGTCTCAGCCTCCCAAATAACTCAGATTATATACCATTACATCCAGCTATGAAGCATTTTTATTTATATCATTCAATTTAATCTTTATGGTAACTAAGAGAGGTGGATGATAGTGTTCTTTCCATTTTATTAGTGAAGAAATCATGGTTTGGAGAATTCTCTAAGTTGCCCAAATAGTATGAGCCATTTATCAGTCATGCTGCAAGTTAGATAAGAAGTCTAGAAAAATGAGATACTCTATTTATAAAAAGCCAGTGTCCTTCAAATTCCTTATCCTCTCTACTGTGTCTCAAAAGATGTTAGAATGAGCTATGCCTCCTCATTTTATCATGTGAGGAAGGTGCTGGGGTGGCGGTGCACTCCTGTAATCCCAACACTCAGGTGGCTGAGGCAGGAGGATTGTCAGATTAAGGACAGCCTGGGCAGTTTAGCAAGAACCTGTCTCAAGGGAAAAAAGAAAAAGAAAAGACATCAAATGAGGAAATTGAGACTAAGGCCCTCTGAGGCTAGAATTACAGAATATTTATATAACCAGGTGAGGTAGCACATGCTTGTAGTCCCAGCACTCAGGAGGCAGAGGCAGGAGGGTCAGCAATTCTCAGCCTGGGCTACATGGTGAGACCCTGTCTTTTTGTTTTGTTTTGTTTTTTTTGCAAGACTCTGTCTTTAAAAAAGATTTTTTTTTGCATAGTCAAGATAATGTACACTGGACATGGTGGCACATGCCTGTAATCCCAGCACTCAGGAGGCTGAAGTAGGAGGATTGCCATGAGTTCGAGGCCAGCATGGGCAAAATAGTTCAAAGTTAGCCTGAACTATGTAGCGAGACCCTGTCTAAAAAACAAACAAACAAAAAACCAAGATGATGTAAATGACATCTACTGGTAATCTCTAAGCCAATTGTAGTTGCTAGGCCATTAATAAAATCTGGGTTGACTGAAACAGGGAATGTGGTGGAGAGGGAAGAGGAGGGTCTTCAGTTCTCTCATCTCATGCAGTAGGATTCAAGAACCTGTCAGAGTGTTAGGAAAGAAGACACCAAATTCTAAGATTCAAGGTACAAAATCAAAGGAACTAAAATCCAATCAAGGGAACTGAAATCAACTCTGAGAAGCTGAGGCAGGAGGATCTCATGTTCGAGCCCAGCCTGAGCAACTTCATGATTTAGCAAGATCCTGTCTCAAAATAAAAATGACTTGGGCTTATAGGTTAATGCAAAGTCCCTGAGTTCAGTTCCCAGTACCTCCCCACCCCCCACAAAAGTGAGTAGAGAGTTGAGTAGTGTCAGCGCGCTGACCTCATCTATTTGGGTTGGTAAAAATGGAGATGGTTTAAAGGTCACACGGAGGGAAGAGAACTATTTTGTGTGTTAAGATGAGCAACCACACACAGCACTAAAGATGGAGAACTATTTGGACAATACAACAAATGGGAGGTGGTGAACAGGAAACTGTTGCTGTCACAGAAGGGCTTCTCTACCTTCTGATGAGGGCCACCACCCATGATAGTCGTGACAACAGCAGGCTTCGCATTCCGACGTCCTGGTGTCCGGAGACAGAGGGGCGTGGAGGAGGCCTGGCCCTGGGAACCCCCTGCAATGCCAAGCGAGCCTGGAGAGGGCGCACTTGAGACTTGGGCGCCCCGGGCATCCTACCTGGGGAGAAGCTGAGTTGCACACCCGGAAGGACAGGACTACACTCCACAGTGCATCGGAAGTGTGCATCTCGTTGGAAAATGTTCGAAGGGCTTTGTAGAATTTAGCTTTTAAAAGCATTTTTAAATTATTTGAAGGTAACAGCAATTCATTCAGGCATTTAAAATTGGCTATTTCTTGGTAATCCAACATATTGGGAAATGGGAACATTTGAACCTAAAGCTTATTTCCAAATAGAGTGAATGATTTTGAAAGCTACATTCAAATATGGGTGCTCTTGACACAATGGTGCATTTACAGATGTTTAATTAAATCTCAATGAATTCCAGCTCTGCAGTTTATTTTGGTAATGTGGAACCCGTGACACTTTCCTCTGTCGGCTCTGGGCCTTCCGTCCTGGGAGCAGGTGACCTGGATGCAAGGCAGGTGTGAAGCTGCCACTGGGTATCTGAGACCACACCACCCTGGGTCCAGCTCAGAGCCTGACCCTGAGGGAATTCCAGCCGCCCAGCCGCACTTTTCCTCGGGCCTTTACTGCAGAACTGCCCAAGCCAGGTGCCTTCCTGGCCAGCATCTCACTCAGCTTTGCATCGGGGAGACCCTGTGAGCTGGGCAGGATGAACATTCTCTTCGCAGACGGTGAAAACAGGACTCAGGAAGGCTAAGGGGCTCACCAAAGCCTCAGTGATTGGGTAGGGAACCATCCAGCACCGTCCAGGGCCACACAAGGCAGAGGTGGCCAGTGGCACACAGACCTTCTGTCTGTTATGCAATGCAGAAGACATACTGAGTATTATTAATTGTGCTATTACACTTATTTTGACAGACCGTAAGATTTATTTTATTTATTTATTTGGTGCTGGGGACCCAACACCCAGGCCCTCCACATGCTAAGCAGGTACTGTATCACTGAACTGTGCCCTGCTGTCCAAGACTTATTTTTCAATAAAAGCCATTTGAAAATACATCACTAATTTTATCATCCGTGCTCATTTTTACCCAGTTAGTCAAAGAAACAATATAAAAATGTTCATTTGAATTCCGTCTCTCACTTTCCCATCTGAATTAGAAATGACCATTGTGAATGAATTTAGGGCCCCTGAAGCTACGAGCTGAAATGTTTAGCAGGTCAGAAGGTAATAAACTGGCCCCTCTCGCTTTGCAGATCTCCTGTGAATTCCAATCTATTGCTCATTACTAATCTCCTTACTGAGCGTGATCGCAAACGCCACATCACACCGAGTCATCTCCCACTTCCTCTCACTGGGCCTGGCCAGAAAGAAATAGAGACCAGCAGGGACACCCAGAGAGTGACCACAGGATGGGGGGGCTGTGGGAAGTGAGTAGGAGGGGCTGCTGCTGAGCTGGCTGCAGAGACTGTCACTCCTGCACCCACATCCTTCGCAGACAAAGGCCTCTGTGTCTGAGGTGGCAGCCCGGGGCCAGATGCTCAGATTCCGCCCGGGAGAGAGAAGTCCATGAGGCCACGCGCAGCAGGCTTAGGGCATGGTGTGGCCTGGCTGGGTCTTGGCTCGCTTGTGGGGGCCCAGGAAACGTGCAGTTCCTCGGGCGTAAAAGACATGTGCAAGCTCCATCCTGGCTGAGAGAGTGCCCCCAAGAGTGCCCTTGGAGCTCAGTTTCCCTTGGTGGTTTAAGGCCACCTCCTTGGTCCTTGCCACCTCCTTGTGCCTCCGAGGCAGGTGGTGCGGTAGGAAATGCCCAGGCTTTGGAGTCAGTCAGACCCTGGTTCCTGCAACTTTGGGGACTTGAGTTCCCCCCTGTAGGGAGAAGCAATGGTATGACCCCATCACATGTGAGGACATTCCTACAACATGGGAACACCCCCGGGCACAGAGCTGATGCAGGAATTGCCCACAGGTGGCCTGGTGCCCTCCAGCTCGTGCATCCCACGTGTAAATCCTTGGTCCCCTGAGGGTCCGTGTGGGACAGGAAAGTGACTGAACAAAGTGAAGGGTGCTGCAAGCATTCAGCTCCTATGCCTGCAGACTGCACTGTTTCTCTGCAGGCAGAGAGGGTCAGAGAGCCCGTGCAGGTGCTGCTCTAAGACTTGGGGTCCCTCTGCCCTGCTGGGTTCCAGACTGCGGAGCCCTGAGGGCGATGGGGAGCCGAGTGGCCAAGCCTGCCTGTTCCCTGGCCAGGGTGGTTCAGGGTGGTATAGCACTGGCTCCAGGAAGAGGAGTCACGGATGCGGCTGAGGCAAACGATACGGGAAGGTGGGAGATGTGAAATGATGAACTCGAGGGTGGAGGGCCAAATGACTGACAGGTACCATCTCTATGGCAACAGGACACCGGAGAGGGCTTGACCTGGACACCTGTGCAGCAAGGGCCTCACTTAAGAAGCCAGAAAGAGCCTGGGCTCAGTGTTCTATGGTCCATGGCTGCCTGCTCTTTACATCTCTCTGCCTCTGCACAGGGGCCTGGGCTGCTGCCCAAAGCCAGCCCAGGACTGAGCAGGGCTTGAGCTTGGTGGCAGCTTAGTGGGACAGGAAAAGGAAGCAGAGTGTCCACTCACCTGCATAGCCTCCCCACACCCGAAAGTCTCAGGTCAGACTTTCCCTCCAGCCAAAGGGAGGGAACCTTTGCTGGCTTTCTGCTACTGTTTTAAATGAGATCCAATTTCCAAACAGAACAATGCCCAGATCGTAAGTGTCCAGTCTGACGTGTTGTTTGTTTTGTTTTGTGGTCTCAGGGGATGAACTCAGGGCCTCCGATGTGCCAGGCAAGCACTGTGCCACTGAGCCACACTCACAGCCTTTTTGATGGGTTTGTGACAGATGTGTGTACGCGCGTGACCCACACCCTCGCCCTCACACAGAGCATTCTGCAGCTTCCCTCCTCCCATCCGCCAGTGCCCCTGCTCCACCAGTCCCTGTGTCCCTGTGATTCACAGATTAGCTCTGCTTGTCCTTGAACTTCAGGTGGAAGGAATTGTGTTGTATGTTCTACTTTGGCTTCTTCACTCAACATAGTATTTGTTGAGGTTCATCTGTGTTCAGTGATGTAGTTTGTTCCATGTCTGTGCACGTGTTGCATGTGTGTGTGTGTGTGTGTGTGTGTTACTGGAGATTGAACCCAGGGACCTCTAAACTCTCTGGCCCTCTTTTTATTCTGTTTTGAGGCAAGGTCTTACGAAATTGCCCCAGCTTGCCTTGAATTTGCAGTCCTCCTGCCTCAGCCTCCTGTGGAGCTAGGATTACAGGTATGTGCCCCCATGACAAACTATTTTATTCCTTTTTGTTTCCGATGTATGAAGGTACCCCTGTTTATGATGGATCCCTTTACTCATGCTAGGATTTGTGACTCTCAAGCAACACTAGCTTACCTGCCAGGAGTTAGTAAGCCGGTAGGTCCTCAGTGGAATCTTGAAGTCTGCAGTGTACCCTGTCTTTGTTCCTGGGCCATCTCTTGTTTCTTTTCTTTTCTTTTCTTTTCTTTTCTTTTCTTTTCTTTTCTTTTCTTTTCTTTTCTTTTTTTAGTGGCACCGGGGATTGAACTCACGACCTTGTGCTTGCCCGGCAGGCACTTAGGCCGCTGAGCTAGATCCCCAGCCCTGGTGTTTTTGAGACAGGGTCTCCCTATGCCTTTCAGGCTGGCCTTGAGCTCACTTTGTAGCCCAGGCTGGTCTCGAACTCACAACGATCCGCCTGTCTCAGCCTCCCGAGTGCTGGGATTACAGGCGTGAGCCACCAGGCCCGGTAAAGTTAGATAAAGTGGTGGTTTTCGTGGTTTTTTGTTTTTTTTGTTTGTTTGTTTGTTTTGGTTTTTTTTGGTACCGGGGGTCGAACTCACAATCTCGCACTTACCAAGCAAGCGCCTGAGCCGCTGAGCTAAATCCCTGGCCCCCATCTCTTGTTTCTGTGGCCTCCACTTCTACCTCCCACAGCCAGAAGTTCAGATGATTGGGAGAGAGGCGCCTTGTTTCCAGAATGCTGTTTCCTGGCCTGAGTTGAGCTGCATGTATCGATGGGCAGGAGAGTCTGGCCCTGGGTGCGAAAACCAGAGGGGCAAGCTAGGTGTGGTGCTGCACACCTGTAACCTTAGCACTCTGAAGGCTGAAGCAGGAGGATTGCTGTGAGTTTGAGGCCTGGGCTTCAGACCCTGTCTCAGATAACCAGAAAAAAAGACATCCAGAGGCAGCGCACCACGGCTTGCCAGTGGTGGGAAGACTGCACTCCCGAGCGATCCTGGGCAAAGAGGCACGGAGTTCCGATGTCTCCATCGTTCCACGGCTGTCTTCTCCCTGTGGTCTTCAGTCATCTTCCCTGTGCTTGTATACCTGGGTCCAACTTTTCTTGTTTAAGTTTCTGGTCATATTGGAACAGGGCCTTCCTTCCTCTGGGTGGGACCTCGTCTTAACAAATGACATCTGCAATGACCCTCCTACTGCAGTCCTGCTCTGCCATGCTGGGGGTTAGGACTCCAACCATCTTTACTGGTGACACATTCAACTCATAAGGGGCCACCTGACTAAATGAGGGAATCCTTTGCAGTCATGATATGACTTTAGCCCGGGCACCTGCTTTCCACTTCTTGCGTAGCCGCATTTGAATTTTTCCTCTCTGGGCCTGTTTCCTCATTTCCGACAAGCGCGTTCTGGGTTCTTCTGTGGTCTTTCGATTCTGCCTCTGAGGCTCCGGGTCTGGGGACCCTTGGAGGGCTATGAGCCCTCCAACAGATGCGGATGAGCCAGGAGGGACAAGCATTATGGGGGTCCGAAGATGCTTTCTCTTGCATCTGCCCCGTCTTTGGGTCTCTGCTTCCTTCTTCTCGGGGCTGGGACCTGGAAAGCTGCAAGCCTTCTCCCCAACCCTTGTATCATGGCCCCTCACCCTGTGAGGCCGAGAAGGAGGGACCCTGCTATAAATAGCACCTGGAGTCAGGCTTTCTTCCTGTGCAGGAAGCAGGGGCAGGAAAAAGGTGTTTCCGAAAGAGAGACCGGAAAGGCAGCAGGGGAGCGGGGAGCTGGCGCCCACTGGTTCCTGGGTGCTGGAGGGAAGGCGTCTGGAGGCAGCCAGGGCAGGCCCTGTGGGGTCAGCGGCAGCTTCCCAGGATGGTGTATGGCTCTGCCTGGGGTCTCCCTTTCGAGAACAGCCAGGGATAAAGGGCCATGAAGGGTTTGGGCTGGGACACTTGGCAGTTCAAGCTCAAAAGAGAAA
>RJWT010050364.1:0-10847 GCA_004365215.1 Cuniculus paca | reverse complement strand
TCTCTCTCTCTCTCTCTCTCTCTCAAAATTATGCAAGAAACCTCAAGCCTGAGCTTATGTGATACACTTCTGTTCAGGAATTCAAATTAGGTATCTTCACTACCATCATTAATAAACACTGCTTTGGAGCACGAACACAAAGCAGACAGCCTCTCTCGGTTGAGAAGGAATTAGGTAAGATACCTGTGATCACACACCTTCAGGAAGGAGCAGATGGGGCATGTCGTGGGTGAGAAAGGTGAAAAAGCAAGCTTGGTGGCCATCCAAGCCCAGAAGAACTTAAGGCCTGAAACTGGAATATAGACTGTAGCTACAGAACAAAGCTGGCTCCCACCCATTTCTATTTTTAAAATTCTTATTAGAGAACAATGGAAAAACTGCCCTTGGTATTCCCTTTTAGCACTTCTGTTTTTCTCTGCCCTAAGAAAATCTAATTTATTATTGCATATAATTCTAACTTGTGTTATCACTAGTTTGTCCTATTTCGTTTTAAAGTGACTCTGTTTTGTTATAGAGGGGAAACCTTGAAAATTTCAGCCTTTCCAAAGGGACAGTGTGGTGGAGAATCCTGGTAAGTTTTATCACTTCTATCAGTCTACATTGAAGGATACAGTTCAGAAAATCACGATTCTATATAAATTATTACCCCTTCTTTAATGAAACAACGACTTTGACCAGTGAACACACACTTTCTCAACTGTCAAACAAGATGGGAAAGTCCTTAAAATGTTTTTGACAAAAGTAGCTAAACCATGGCTGTGTGTGTGTGTGTGTGTATGTGTGTGTGTACAATTGCAGACATAAACAACTGTGTACATTCTTACATTTGGGATATAAACCAGAGCGAGAGGTTAAAAATTAAAACAAATAAGCAGAGTCTTCAAAGTCTAAGGGTTGTTTTCAGTTTGAATCTTAAAAGATGGAATTGAGTGGTTCATATTCTCTCTAAAATGGTTTGCTCATAAATAACGAATGATAGAAAGGCAGCTTCTATACCAAAAGTCCCTTTCCATCCAAAAGAAAATTTATGCTCCTTTAAAAATTTTAAATCATTTCACACTGTGTAGAAAGAATACCTTTAGGTATGATTCTTGACCGAAATTCTCAAGTGACTTGCTAGAATTATATTCCATATGAGGCAGGGTTGCTCCACCTCAACACACTTTGGATCAAATCATTTATCATTATAGAGACTGTCCCTATGACTCCTGGGATGTTTAACACCATTCTCAGTCTCTAGCCACCAATTACTAGTAGCAACCCCCAGTGCCATTTGTGAAATTCAAACATATCTCCAGTTGCTGACAAATCTCTCCTGGGCTGATAGGGATAAAATTCCTTCAGTTTTAAAAATCACTAATATAATGAATAACTGTGTAGTGTGAGTGTGTTTTGAGGAAGGGGAAGGAGGAAAAGGTTGGAGTTCCTTATTAAAGCAAGTTACCTGAGAGACAGTTTTATTTTTACAATGGTATTGTACCTTTGAAAGACAAGGCCACAGCATTTGTCATCTTCTCTCAAAAGAGGTAAAATATATCTCTCCTCTGCTGGAATCTGACCTTACCTGGAGAAGAATGCTGGCAAAAAGCATGTAGAGAAATGACATTGTGTTACTTCTAAAGCTAGGCCTCACAAAGTTTGGAGGCCACCATTCTGCTGTCTTGTGATGCTTTCCTAAGGACGACCATAGCCTTCAGGGAAGTCACTTTCACTTCCAAGAAGATGAGAGGGCACCTAAGTACAAACCAAAGGACTCCAGCCTAGAATGAGCACCTACTGCCGGGTATGTGAACAAGGCCACCTTGGACTGTGCAAGCAACTTAATCTCCAGCTAATTTGGCCTCAAGAGTGAACCCAGTTGAAAACAGCAAAGGAAATACCCACCCAACTAATAGAGTCACACAAAATAAGGAATTGTTGTTTTAAGCCTATAAATTTTGGGATAATTTGTTATGCAGCAGTGACTAACAAATAGATGGTTCCCTGGCTTGAACCCAAAATGTATTGCTATCAAGGGATTACAATATGAAATGTTGTGGGTCAGATCCAGAGAGGTGAGTCACTTATGATCAGAGTCATGAAGACAAGTTTCCTAGTGTCCTTAAAGATTTCATTCAGCTTCTCAAGAGCATATCTGTGAACCAGTTACTAGCTTTTCAGAATCCCTTTCAATTAAATTAGAAAAATATGCATTTATAGCATATCAACAAGGTGGGCATGGTGGCACACACCTATAATCCCAGCACTCGGTGGCTGAGGCAGGAGGATCATTGCAAATTCAAGACCAGCCTGGGCTGCAAAGTGAGATCAAGACCAGCCTGAACTGCACAGTCAGACCCTGTCTCAAAAAAAAAATATATATATATATAGAGAGAGAGAGAGAGACAGAGAGTATATCAACAATGTAAGAAGCACATAAGGAAAGGAGGGGGCAGGCTATGACTTTCTACTTGTTCTTAGGTAGATTAAAATAGAATCTTGGCTATTGGCATAAAAAATAAAACACAAGGTCCTAGAAAAAAAATATATGCATTAAGCAATTGTTGTGAAGGCTTTATACTGGGTATACTGGAAGAATTTTCCCAGAATTTCCCTTAATTTGTCTTCCAGACTACAGTTGGTGAAAAAGAGAAATTTGCAGAAGGTTTTTCAAATGTGGAGTTGAAGCCATAGCCATTATATTTGTCTCTGTGTTTTTGTTTGTTTTTGTTTTGTTTTGTTTTTTGTTTTTTTGAGACAAGGTCTCAAGATGGCCTTGAACTCACTTTGTGGTGCAGACTGACCTCGAACTCACAGCAATCCTCCTGCATCAGCCTCCAGACTGTACAGGCCTGCACCACCATATCCAGGCATAGCCATTATATTCTGAAGATGCTCATGGTTAGATGTAGCAAGGACTGATGCAGAGCGCTGATGGCGTCTAGCCTGTCCTCACTCTCCCCATCATCAGCCTTTGACCTTCCCTTCTTCCCACCTGCTATGCTGCTGAATAGCAGCTACCCCAGCCCCACCACCAAATGAAGAAGCAATAGCTATCAGGATTTCCCTACTAGTTCTCCTCCTAGCACAACCTTGGCACTTGGACATGGTTAACCTCCAGATTTTCCTATATCTACTGGTCCTCACATATCAGAGTGTCACCTGGACTGGTTAGTGGTTTTTATCTGATCCTTCAACTGTCTCGTTTGGACTTTAATTTTCCCATATTTGTGTATTTTGAATTCCGTATACCATGATACTCACAGTGGTTTTGTGTGGTTCACAATTCAACTCTAACAGATACCACAACCCAACAATAGATCAGAGGAAAGATGCTAAGGATTAAATTTTGCTCTAGCATTCTACATCATCACAATATATTTTGGGGCTCCCATGCTAGTTTGATTCCTTAGCATCACTGATACTGAGAAACATCCTCCCATTATCCCATACACATAACTCACTCATTATGCCTCTAGTCGTGGTGCAATAGCGGCTAAAAGAAAACATCAAACTCATTCTTTGCCCTTATTTAGGACTCAGGAGGTGTTTTGCTGTTGTTGTTGTTTGTTTTTTATTTATTTTGTTAATAGCAAGGAGGTTAAGGTATTGTCTAAAAGACAAATATCTAGTGTGCAAACACTGTACAGGAACAGTAATCAGGAGCATTTTTTAAAATCAAAGATAGGACAAAAGTAACACTAGACATTTTGGCGAGACAAGGAAATGTTTATGGCATTTGAAGGGAAATGTATCTCAGAAATAATTTAAATAGGTTTTACTACCTGTCATAAATACCAAAATACCAGAAGAAAAATCTGTAGGTAACCTTGAGTGGCATAAATCAGTAAAGAATAAAAATTTTCTGTGAGACAAATTGAAATGTGCTAGAGAGAAATAAATACTGTGAGCTCCATGTCTGATAAAATTGAACTTTGGACTTCTGAAAGTATTATGTATGTAAAAGAAAGTTATCGTGTCCATGGTGCATTCCACAGTCACTGGAAAGAATTTTCAAATTATGAAAAGGACGCTATAAGACTACAATTCTGATATTTACAGATATCTGATAAAATACTGATTTTTTTAGCTCAATGAATCAAGTCGAATTAACATATGTCACTGAATTTCACTTATTTTTGTCTCTAAATATTTAGCCCTGGTAAAAATAGATGAAAGATCTAATAATTCTCCAATTCTAAACACCAGAAATCTCCTGGAGACTTGCTGAAAATATACTCTTTGGATCCACAGAGACCCTAAGCTAATAAATCCAGAACCAGGAAATTTATACTTTCTCAAAATATGGTAGGTGAGTCTACTTGACCTACTTAGTCCAAGATGACATGATGGGAAAGAGTTATCTGGATCCAGTTGAATGAGTTCTCTGTTCTGAATGCACCAAAGGAAAGTGTGTAAATATTATTTGAAAAGTATAAAATGCCACTTGCCACTTTGTTGAAAAAGGAAAATTCAACTTTACCATTTGCTTTTATGCCCATGAAAAATGGACGCAAGTTTGTTGTCAGTGTGTATGTGTGTGTGTGAGAGAGAGAGAGAGAGCGCAAGTTTGTATATGGGAACTTCCTGCACAGATTACCTTGATGTGGTTGCTAGCTTTGCCTCAGATATGAAGACATGAGAGTCTCAATTGTGCTAGCAGGCCCAGGAAATGGCTCCAGACAAAGGCAAAATTTATTCTCATCCACATATGGCAAAGTCCAAATAAATGCATAAAATCATATTAATTTATTGATGCAAGGAAAATCTATATTTTCCTTCTAATACAGTATATTCGGTTTGGTTCATCATGACATTTTCTTTCAGCAAAGTAGGTAATGTTCAAACATCCAGCTTTCAAAACCAGCATAGGAATACACATTTTGTGTTTAAGGATTTCTCAATAATTCGAATGTGAAATAGGATATCAATCTCCCCAAACTTGGCGTCTTGATTTTACTTATTTTTCTGTGAGTGAAAATGGCATATCTGAAATGTCATTGCATTTAACAACGACGAGTGTTTCAAATGTTCTCTCTGGCACCTCTGCTTTGCAGACTTTGTTCCTAAGTGTAAAACGCCTGCCTCCACTTGCTCCACCCATGTACAAACCGCTTTCCCTCAAGACGGGGCTCCAAATCCACCCCGTCCTGGGCACCTCCAAGAGCCTTTCCTTGGCATGTCCCATCCCTATCACCTTCCTTCCCTCTGCTAGACTAGACTCCCCTCAGTCAGTGCCCTGCTGTGAGGACTCTATGCCCCCTTTGTCCCTGCAAATAACCAGGGATGGTTCAGTGAGGTCAAAGCCTCATCTTGTTTGTCTCTGAATATTCCTATGATGAGCAAATAGTAAGAGTTAAAAATATCCATGTAGTAAGTATATTTTAAGAATTGAAAATTATGTACCATCTAGTAAAGCTTAATAAAGCATAACATTAGTACTTCAGTGTTGCATGGGTTAAAAAGAATCAGGTCATTAGTTGTAAGATGTGTAACAATGTCAAGAAAAGCAAACTATATCTGTAACTGTATCACACAACCACAGGCAATACACATATACATCACTATGTAACTAAGAGATTAGCATGATATGTTAAAAGTGTTGCAAGGCTCGTGTGGCTGATGTGTGCTTTCCCCATTACACTACACTACACTACACACACACACACACACACACACACACACAGAGGCAATGAAGTTTCCTGACTCTTTTATTTGTTCTCTATAGCACTGGGCACAGAACTGAACAAGCAATGATGCATTTCTTTTCGTCTTATTAATAGGCACAATCCAGTCCTGTTCTTTGAAGTAAGTACAAAATCTCACCAAGAATAAGATCACAAATAAGTGCTTGATTTTCAAAGAAAAGACATAAAATATTGCATTTCATTGATTCATTTATTTAAAGTATAGTTCCATCTCTTAATTAATATTGTTTGTTTGGCTATAATTTTACATTTGCTTTGGACTGTTCAAAACTTTTTTTAAAAAGTAGGGATTGCCGATTTGTTTTGTATTCTTTTCTCCCTCTGCGAGTTGAGCTACGCAATGTCAAACAAACTGTGATTAAGAAAATGAGTTTTTCTTTTAATCAATTAAATTAGAAAGTTGGCACATGAAACTCATAACTCCTTAAAATAATGACTAAATAAAGAAGAGGTATTTTAATATTTAGCACAGTGAGACAATAATCAAAAAGTAATAAAAACAGACATCTTTAAATAGATAAAAGTGACAAACATATATAATGTATAGTTCTATTCCAATAACCTCCAAAATTAATATCTTTAGAAAAAACGAATGCAAATCATTGCATCTTTTCCAGTGCAATCAAATTGAACCTGTCACCTGACTATAAAACTACCACTGCAGAGACATTTATATCCTCAGCAAACAAATATTGTTTAGGTAGAAAAGCAAACACACATGGAAGAGAAAAACACATACATATTTCACATCAAAACTGTTTATTGCGCTAAAATTCTTTTCAAATATTTTGAGCTTGACATTCACTCAGAAATCCCCATATTGCTTTATATAATTCTTAGAAATCAAAAAGCTTTACAATTTCAAGCAGAGATGTGAATAAATTTGCTTTTAATTGTTTTCATTCAAAAGTTTCCCAATGCCAGACTTAAGGCACAAGTTTTCAGATTTTTCTTTTCTTTTCTTTTCTTTTCCTTTCTTTTCTTTTCTTTTCTTTTCTTTTCTTTTCTTTTCTTTTCTTTTCTTTTCTTTTCTTTCCTTTCCTTTCCTTTCCTTTCCTTTCCTTTCCTTTTCTTTTCTTTTCTTCTTTATTTCTTTTTTTTGTTTTTTGTAATGGGGATTGAACCCATTACCCTTACACTGAACTGCAGCACTAGTTCCCCTTACTCCAGTTTTCTGACACAAGGGTTTGCTAAATTACTAAATTTTCCAGACTGGGCTCAAACTTGCAATCTTCCTGCTTCTGCCTTCCAGAATGCTGGGATTATAGCAGTATAATACCTGCTTTTTTGATAGAAATGTCTTTTTTAAAAAGAGGATTACCTCCACCTTGGATTCTGAGAATAGGCATGAACTAATACGCATGAATTAATACAAATTATTTCAGAAGATGTAGTTAGACAATGCTGTGAAAAGAACTTTAGTATATTTTAGGAAACATGCTGGGGTAATATGAATTAGAAATTTTGAGTAATCAAAAGGATTTGCCAATTGAAGTGAAAGTTAAATCCAAATTTCCCTATGAAAACAAATTTCCTTTTGTAGGATACTTAACACAATATTTCATAATCATATTCTACAATTTCACCTCCTTCGTGTCTTCACTTAAATATTTCTTGCTCAATGAGACCTAATGTGAAGATCTGTTTAAAATTTAAAATTGAAATATCTCACCCACACTAATGATCCCCTTGGCCCTGTTTTTCTTTTTTTTTTTTTCCTTTTGCTTTTTCATAACACTTCTTTCTAACTAGGTTACTATACTTAGTCATACACTGCATAATATATTTATTGTTAGTCTGCCCTGCTGCACAGCAAGGAACGTAAATCCCTCCAGAGAGTTACATTTTACCTGATTGCTCAGTGGTGTAACCCAAGCATCAAGAACACTGATTGCACCGGGGGTTTAGCTCAGTGGCACAAGCACCTGCCTGGCAAGTGTGAGGTCATGAGTGTGATCCCAGGTACCCAATAAAAAGAACACTGATTGCTAGGCAGTCAATAATAAATATTAGCTTTCACTGAATTTACATATTGTTTTATAAAGTTTAAAATAGTTTTATAAAACCCACTTTGCTGACATATAAATGCTAAACATAAGTATTATTTGACATCAATTTATGGTACAAATTCAAAGCAGTTATTAAATTGTAGCATTCAGAAGATTGTTTTCAAATATATTTTTCTTAATGCAAATATCTGAAACTTCTATACATTCCACTATAGTTTGTTTGCCTGTTTATAGACTTAGACAAGTGTACCTATGGGGAAATACATGTTTACCAAAATATCTTAACAAAGCTCAGAAGCATGAAAAAGCTGAAGACCTGGGTTCATTTTAGAGTCAATTTTTTTTTTCTTTTTGCCAGGCATGGTGGCATGCACCTGTAATTCCAACACTCGGGAGGCTGAGGCAGAAGGATACTGAGAGTTCAAGGCCAGTCTGGGCTACAAGATGAACTTAAGGCCACCCTGAACTACTCAGTGAGACCCTGTCTCAAAAAAGATTTTTAAATTTATTTTTAATTAATTTTATCAGCACACTTTAGCTATACATAACGATCACATTCATCATAGGGATTTTGTACCTGTATATGATACAGCTTGATTTTTCTTTTTCTCAAACCCTCTACCCTCTCTTCAACCCCTGCGCCCCTGAGCCTGACATCATGAAGCACACCTGTAATCCCTGCAACTCTAAGAGGAAGAAGAAGGAGGATCACAAGATCAAGCCCTGGGCAACTGAGAAACTTAGTGATCTAGTGACCCTGTCTCAAAATTTAAAAAAAAAAAAAAAGGCCCGGGATGTAACTCAGTGTGAAGATTTTAGGTTTGATCCTCAGTACCAGCAACACAGAAGAAGGAGAAAAAGAAGGAAGAGCAGGAAAAGAAAAAAGAGGAGGAAAATGAAGAGACGAGGAAAACAAGGAAAACAAGGAGGAGGAGGATCATCTGAAAACTCAAACTCTTGCTTTAAATCTGACTTCAGGAAACTTTTGAAAGAAAATAATTAAAAGCTATTTTCCATCATACATTGTTTTACACCCATTTTCTTGACAGTCTAATCTATCTCTTTTACTGATCTATTGCTTCCATATTACTTATTCATCCATTAAATTCTAACACCTACTCTATATCTGTCTTGCCAGGATAGCTTCACTGGTTTGTCATCCACAGAATTATAAGTAGAGCAAGAATATTTATTACTTTTATTAGTGCACTTTTATTAAATATTTCCAAGCCCTACTTTTCTAGCCAGAGAAAGGTAAGTGAATTCTACTACAGAAATAGAGTTATTTTTGATCTAGGAATGCCCCTAGTCTCCCTGAGAACACATCTTCTGCAATAACACATTATATATTTGGGAAAGAAACTTAGAATTCATCTCGGAATTTAGGGAAAAATTTTGTCTCACCCTCTGCCTATAAGATCTGACCACCAGGACTCACAATTTGGAACTGATCATGATTTCTTAGCAATACTAAAGTAAATAGATTCATCATCTAGCAGCCCATAATCTATCCATTATGCATGAAATATGTGCTCTGAAATGTATACAACATATAAGGGCATCAAAATTACAGAACTTCTGATACCAGTCTGCCTTACTACAGCATGCATAAGGAAAGGGTAACCAAATAAAATATTATACCAAGAGGTGACATCGTGGTGGTTGTTTAATAATGATGTAGCTCTTTAGGTAGGATCTAGTGTTATTTTCAAAAGAAAACACCTATCATGGAGGAATTGGGTCAATGCATGTGCTTCTCATGGAGTCTCTGATGCTGCTGCAAAAGTTTTTAAATAATAAGGATTCTTCTGAACCACACCAGTCACCTCCTGAATGACTTCCTCTTTACAGTGGTCCCTTTCCATCTTCAGGCAGAGAAAGAGTGAGAGGGATTAGTGAAATATTCCTATCTGATTATCTGAGCTGGGAATAGAGGAGTCAAAAGCAGAGAAAAAATAGATTAGCAATCTACAAAACATGATATTAGAACAGAATGGTCAAGGTGGGAGTAACTGACAAAGAACAGTATAATATATTTTCAAAATTAGTACATATTTGTAGTGCATGTAGTTTACAATCATCTTCTGGAATGGGTCCATGTACATAATACAACTTTGTTTTGTTTTTAATCTTCTTCCCCTCCCCTCCCACTCTCCTCCCTCCTCCTCTAAATCCTCTTTCCCCATTTTCACTCATTGATATTATTCACCTTATCTCATGTTTGTGACTTGTAGCTATGGCATATAAAGTCTTCATTCTTTGAGGTTATCAGATTCCACTACAGTAAGTCCCTGATTTATGAACAAGTTCTGTTCTGGGAGAACGTTTGCAAGTTGGATTCATTTGTAAGTCTGACACAGTGAGTCTTAAACACATTTTACACAAATATACAAGTATGTGAAGCATAAAAACCTTCATGTGTTCCATGGCCTTTTCCTTGTTCTTTAGAATTGTGCCAGTGGTCGAACAATTCATGCTATAAGAATAAGTGATAGCGGGCCAGGGATTTAGTTCAGTGGTACAAGTGCCTACTCAGCAAACGCGAGGTCATGAGTTTGCTCCCATGTACGAAAAAAAGAACAAGTGATGTCTACCATCTTTTCATGTTGGTCCAATCTCTCTATCATTCCTCCTTTTTTTTCATGGTTATTGCTTTGCAATTTCTAGTGGTACCCTGCACGTCACCACTGCTTTTCCTCTTGCTTCTGAACATCCTAGGCTGTGACTGAGCACCATAACACTGTATGAAAGCACAACTGTGACAACGTCCGGCAGATACCTGAGTTACTTCTGTGATTTGTTCACATCTATGAATGTTCGTAATGCAAGGTCCATTTGTATTTGTGAAAGTTCACAACTCAAATGTTTGTAAATTGGGGACTTACTGTACATAGCATATCTTTAGTCTACTTTTTTCCCCTTTCCCTCCCCCTCTCCTTTCACACATGTTCTCTTGAATCCCTCCCTATTTGCAAGGGATCCATATAAATCCTTTTATTCATCCTTTATTGTGCTGTTTGTACTTTGCCTTACTTAAATAATAGATACTATACAGTAGTTAAGCTTGTGTATCTGATTTATTTCATTCAACATTATATTTTCCAGGTGCATCAATTTTCCTACAAATATTTCAAATTTGCCCTTCTGTATA
>RJWT010050363.1:0-10856 GCA_004365215.1 Cuniculus paca | reverse complement strand
TGGTGACCACAGCTTTTGCATCTGTTTTGTCTTCTACTGGGGTCTCCTGAGTGACAGATAGTTCAATGTCTTGGTTACTTTTCTCGTGTTGCTGAGACAAAATACCTGATGCCCAAAGTGAAGGAAGGAGAGATTTATTTCTTATAGTTTTGGGGGTTTCAGTCCATACTCAGCTGGCTCCAAGGAAGGGTGGCGTGGCTGAGGGGCAGCCATTCATGGCGGCTGCAAGTGGCAAGAAGAAATCGCCAAAAGAGGGGAAAGCATGCCCCCATTCCAACCTTACATTGTATGTCGGCTCCACCCCTGGGCGGGTGCAGGACTCAAACTGCCAATCCCAGCACTAGACAAGGTATCTATCATAAATGTTAGATTCAGCTGCTTCCATGACTACATGAGGCTTGGGGGGGCCATCTATATACAAACCATAACATTCCACCCTTGGCCTCCCAAAGACTCATGTATATCCCTTATGCAAAAGACATTTAGTCCATCTCCATGAGTTACTAAAGTCCTCTAACAGTTTCAGCATTGCTGAAAAGTCCAAGTCCCAAGTCTCCTCCGAGATCTAAGGCAAACTCTTAGCTGCAAGCCCCTGTACAAATGAAAACAAAGTTAAACACTTCCAACATGCAATGGCACAAGATAGATATTACCATTCCAAAAGTTACAAACAGGGGAATACAAAGCATTGGAACCAAAGCAAGTCCAAAATCCAGCATGGCCAATGTTAAGTCCTGTAGCTGTATGTCCGGCATCTGAAGCAATCTGACAAATTGTGAGCTCCAAAGGGCTTGTGTGATTCCACCCCCACGCCACTTTTGGAGGTTTTAGTTCCCACAGCTTCTCTCTTAGGCCCACTCTACTCTATCTTTGCAGCTTTCCTTAGATGATCCATGCTCCTGGCTTTTTTAAACTTCTGGGGTCTCCACTTTGGCTTCACATTCACAGCTTCACTTATTGCCCTCTCAGGGGTGCACTGCCTGGCCCCCCAGGTCTTCTGAAATCGGATGGAAGCCTTTTCAACCTCAGAACTTGTGCATTCTCTGTGCACCTAAAACCAGTACCATGTGGATGACGCTGAGGTCTGCTGCTAGCTGGAGTAGTAACCAGGCTTTCCTCTCTCTTGGCTGTAGGGGTCAAGTGCCTGGATCGCTGGACACTCTGAACCTGATTGAGAGGAACAGATTCTCTATGTTGCACCCATTCTGGAACCTCGTGGGGCCTCTGCCGCCATTCTGGAACATGATGCTCTGAAGCTTTCTCCTCAAAGCAGAGTCTTTCACTTTTGTAGTTTGGAAGCTGCAAAGGTTCGAGACTTGCTTTTTGCACTGCCTTCAGGGTATCTTTTCTATTTCTCTGTCCCTCCTCAGCAATCAAGGTTTCAGCTCTATCTTTATAATCCACAGCTTTCCAACCAAACTCACAACCTTTTAAATCACCATGCTGGGCTCTTTGCTCTTGATTTCCAACATAAATCTGGCTAAAAGCTGCCAACAATAGCCATGCCACAGCCTCAACATTCGACTGCCTTGATATTTCTTTTGCCAGATTAATCAGTCTCCCATCCTTAATCTCAGTCTCAGGCAGTCTCTGGGCATGACCAAAATACAGATAAACTTTCTGTCAAGCCATAACACACATGGCATGGAGTCCAACAACCAGTGTGTCCTTCTTCCCAGCAGAAACCTCCTGAGCCTGCTCTTTACCAGTAGGCTTTCTGTCAGCCTTCTGGTCTCCTGAGCTCTGATCAGAATCTCCCCTGCAGAACAGCTGTTCCAGTTCTATTCTTTCAGGTGACATCTCTGAATCTTTCCAGACTCTTCCCACAAGCCATTCCCAAAGGCTCTTGAACCACATGGTCAGTTACAGTGACAGCAACGACCCCACTCCTGGTACCAAATTCTTTCTTGGTTACTTTTCTCATGTTGCTGAGACAAAATACCTGACACCTAAAGTGAAGGAAGGGGAGGTTTATTTCTTACAGTTCTGGGAGTTTCAGTCCATACTCAGCTGGTTCCAAGGCAGAGTGGCGTGGCTGAGGGACAGCCATTCATGGCGACTGCAAGCGGCAAGAGCAAACCGCGCAAAAGAGGGGAAAACATTCCTTTCCAACCTTTCTTTGTATGTCAGCTCCACCCCTGGGCAGGTGCGGAACTCACACTGCCAATCCCAGCACTAGACAAGGTATCAATCATAAACGTTAGATTCAGCCGCTTCCATGACTACATGAGGCTTGGGGGGGGCATCCATATACAAACCATAACATTTAGGTTTTGAAGGTAGTAGATATTATATGAACTCTAGTGGTTGTTGACATTAGTGGTGTGATAAAATATTGATGCTTTGGGTAAGATTTCCTTCACTGACTTAGAAAGGAAAATCTTTGATACCAAACAATTGAATTGTGTTTTTCATATTATAAACTGATCTTTTTTATGTGCTTATTTTACTATTTCAGACATTCCATATCAAAGTTGATAACAATTATTTTAATACCTGTAAATAGTTAAATAGTATTAAATTGAGGCAGTAAACCCTTGTTTTGTGTGGAATATAGGGGGGAACATGCTTTTTTTTTTTTGAGACAGAGGCTAGCTCAGGAGGTTTTGTTGAACTCCCAATAATCTCCTTGCCTCAGCCTCCCGAGTGCTGGGGTTATAGGTGTGTGCCACCATGCCAGGCCAAGTTAATCATTTTTATAAAGGCATTATGGATTTTCAGGATACTTTTTGAAATAAGATTACACACTCACGATGCAAGGTCATATACAACCATTGTTGAGGAAATTTTTTCCTCAATTAGTTAGTAGAAGCTTTGTATGCTCACAATACTAGAGTATAAGTTTACAAGCACTTGAGCATTTAGTTCATTATGCGTAAGTCAATGTAAGCAGCATTCACTTACCTATCTTTTAAATAATTGCTTATATTTGCTTTGAAGATTTATGTATAAGAGTAAAATTTAGGTGCAGTTGGCAGTCTTTCATTTAATGTTCATTGTGATTCTTGAATCATAAATATGAACAAACAGGAACTTGTCATTCAAAAATTATTGTGAAGCTTACTAATTGTAAACATACTAGAAGAGTGTTCGGTATTCATATTTGAAAAGCAGCGGGGGGACGTCAAACCAGTGTATTTGTTTATATTGCATGTAGATAGAAAATACTGTATTAAAATATCAAATTTAGAATACTTTATACTTATTAACTTGGTTTATTTACCCAAAGTAATAACTGCTGTTTCTTTCTTCTATTGTAGGTTTCTGAGATTTAAGCAATGGGGAGGCATTTAGCCTTGCTTTTGCTTCTCCTCCTCCTTCTCCAACATTTTGGAGACAGCGATGGAAGCCAAAGACTTGAACAGACTCCATCTATCCAGTTTACACATTTCCAGTACAATGTCACTGTGCATGAGAACTCTGCTGCCAAGACCTACGTTGGGCATCCTGTAAAGATGGGTATTTACATTAGAAATCCATTGTGGGAACTAAGGTACAAAATTGTCTCAGGAGACAATGAAAACCTATTCAAAGCTGAAGAGTACATTCTTGGAGACTTTTGCTTTCTAAGAATAAGGACCAAAGGAGGAAATACAGCTATTCTTAATAGAGAAGTGAAAGACCATTACACATTGATAGTCAAAGCTGTTGAGAAAAACACTAATGCTGAAGCACGAACAAAGGTCAGGGTGCAAGTGTTGGATACAAATGACTTGAGACCATTATTCTCACCCACCTCATACAGTGTTTCCTTACCTGAAAACACAGCTATAAGGACCAGTATTGCAAAAGTCAGTGCCACAGATGCAGACATAGGAACTAACGGAGAATTTTACTACAGTTTTAAAGATCGAACAGACATGTTTGCTATTCACCCAACCAGTGGTACAGTAGTTTTAACTGGTAGACTTGACTACATGGAGACCCAGCTCTATGAGCTAGAAATCCTTGCGGTGGACCGTGGAATGAAATTGTATGGTAGCAGTGGGATCAGCAGCTTGGCCAAGCTAACAGTTCATGTGGAACAGGCCAACGAATGTGCTCCTGTGATAACAGCAGTGACATTGTCACCTTCAGAACTGGATAGAGACCCAACATATGCAATTGTGACCGTGGATGACTGTGATCAGGGTGCCAATGGGGAAATAGCTTCTCTGAGCATTGTGGCAGGTGACCTTCTTCAACAGTTTAGAACAGTAAGGTCCTTTCCAGGGAGTAAAGAGTATAAAGTCAAAGCCATTAGTACCATTGACTGGAATAGTCACCCTTTTGGCTATAATCTAACGCTACAGGCTAAAGATAAAGGAACTCCTCCCCAGGTTTCTTCAGTAAAAGTAATTCATGTGACTTCTCCACAGTTCAGAGTTGGGCCAGTCAAGTTTGAAAAGGATGTTTACAGAGCAGAAATAAGTGAATTTGCTCCACCCAATACACCTGTGGTCATGGTAAAAGCCATTCCCAGTTACTCCCATTTGAGGTATGTTTTTAAAAGTACACCTGGAAAAGCTAAATTCAGTATAAATCCGAACACTGGTCTCATTTCCATTTTAGAACCAATTAAAAGACAGCAGATGTCTCATTTTGAATTTGAAGTAACCACGGGTGACCGAAAAGCGTCCACCAAAGTCTTGGTTAAAGTCCTAAGTGCAAATAGCAATCCCCCCGAATTCACCCAGACAGCATACAGAGCATCTTTTGATGAGAATGCACCCATTGGTACTACTGTGTTGAGAGTGAGTGCTGTAGACCCTGATGATGGTGAGAATGGGTATGTGACTTACAGTATTGCAAATATAAATCCTGTGCCGTTTGTGATCGACCATTTCAGTGGTGCTGTGAGCACTTCAGAAAACTTGGACTATGAACTGATGCCTCGAGTTTATACTCTAAGGATTCGCGCATCAGATTGGGGCTTGCCATACCGCCGGGAAGTTGAAGTCCTTGCAACAGTTACTCTGAATAACTTGAATGACAACACACCTTTGTTTGAGAAAATAAACTGTGAAGGAACAGTTCCCAGAGATCTAAGCGTGGGGGAGCAGATAACAACTGTCTCTGCTATTGACGCTGATGAACTTCAGTTGGTACGGTACCAGATTGAAACTGGAAATGAACTCAGTTTATTTGACTTAAACCCCAACTCTGGAGTTTTATCATTAAAGCAGTCACTACTGGATGGCTTAGGTGCAAAGGTGTCTTTTCACAGTCTGAGAATTACAGCTACAGATGGAGAAAATTTTGCCACACCATTATATATCAACATAACTGTGGCTGCCAGTCGTAAGCCAGTAAACTTGCAGTGTGAAGAGACTGGTGTTGCCAAAATGCTGGCAGAGAAACTCCTGCAGGCAAATAAATTACACAGTCAGGGGGAGGTTGAGGATATTTTCTTTGATTCCCACTCTGTCAATGCTCATGCCCCACAGTTTAGAAATACTCTTCCAACAGGTATTGCGGTAAAGGAAAACCAACCTGTGGGTTCCAGTGTAATTTTTATGAATGCTACTGACCTTGACTCTGGCTTCAATGGAAAACTCGTCTATGCTGTATCTGGAGGAAATGAGGATAGTTGCTTTATTATTGACATGGAAACAGGAATGCTAAAAATTTTATCTCCACTTGACCGTGAAACGACAGACAAATACACCCTGAACATTACTGTTTATGACCTTGGTATTCCACAGAAGGCAGCTTGGCGTCTTTTAGATATCATCGTTCTGGATGCCAATGATAATCCACCTGAATTTTTACAGGAGAGATATTTTGTTGAAGTGAGCGAAGACAAAGAAATAAACAGTGAAATCATCCAGGTTGAAGCCACTGATAAAGATCTAGGGTCCAATGGACATGTGACATACTCTATTCTGACAGATACAGACAAATTTTCAATCGACAGCACCAGTGGGGTTGTTAAAATTGTTCACCCTTTGGATCGTGAAGTACAGCATGTGCATTACTTAAAGATTGAAGCCAGGGATCAAGCCAAAGAAGAACCCCAGTTGTTCTCTACTGTGCTTTTGAAAGTATCACTAGAAGATGTTAATGACAACCCACCCAGGTTTATTCCTCCTAACTACCGTGTGAAAGTTCGAGAGGATCTTCCAGAAGGAACCATAATCATGTGGTTAGAAGCCTATGATCCTGATTTAGGTCAGTCTAGCCAAGTGAGATACAGTCTTCTGGACCACGGAGAAGGAAACTTTGATGTGGATAAACTCAGTGGAGCAGTCAGGATTGTACAGCAATTGGACTTTGAGAGGAAGCAAGTGTATAATCTCACAGTGAGGGCCAAAGACAAAGGGAAACCAGTTTCTCTATCTTCCACATGTTATGTGGAAGTTGAGGTGATTGATGTGAACGAGAACTTACACCCACCTGTGTTTTCCAGTTTTGTGGAAAAGGGTGTAGTGAAAGAAGATGTCCCTATTGGTTCATCGGTAATGACAGTGTCAGCTCATGATGAAGACATGGGAAGAGATGGGGAGATCCGATACTCCATTAGAGATGGTTCGGGTGTTGGTGTTTTCAAGATAGATGAAGAAACAGGTAAGTGTTTGTATTACTCTGGTTTTTGATACTCCTCCCAACTTTGAATGTATGCCTTGTGATAGTTCTTTCTCAGTTCCCAGTTGATCTCATGTAGGTCTCAGTATAGAAATGTACGCATATTTTGTTCTGTTGTGTATATATGTATGTTTATGTGAAATAAACCATATAGATGAAGCCATGAAAGCCCCAGTGATTGAGCATAAAATGACTGAAGAATATTGAACTTTTTACCAATGATACTCATCACCAAGTTTATACTTTGTATCATCAAAAACATCCTTACAATTTTGTGATAACTTTAAGAAGCCCCTTTGAGGTTTTTCAAGTTAATGTGTTTGCAAGCTCATGCTTACTGCAGTCACCAGCACCATGCCAGCCACAGGTTACTACACACCTGAAAATTGTGCAGTGCACACAGAGAAGGTTGTATGCTAAAACTTCTTTAATGTGATCTGTTTTACTTAGTACCTCCCTCAGGTTTTGTTTGAGCGGTATATGGAAGGTAGTGGAATATTGAATGAAAATACCTGGTTTAGAATCCTGGCTCTTTTAGTTGTTAGTTCTTTGTCTTGGACAAGTGAAATATTTTTTGAACTTTTTTCATCTATAAGGTGGAGACACTCAAAATACAAGATTTTTGTGAAGATGCAGTGAATAAAATAGACAAACTCCTAGTATGTGTTACATTTTTTATTATTTTTTGGAAATGGTAGGAATCCTTTGTTATGTTACTCTTTCATCTAAAATAAAGTTCTAAAACTGGAGTCTCTAAGATCTCCTATTGATGTGAGTGTGTACTTTTCACACTTCCTACGTTCCTTCCTGTGGTTGTGCAGACATTGTCATTGTCCCTGATGGAGTGAATGAGCCTTCTAAGGGTAGGTTTTAGCTCATACATTTTCTGTTTTCGAAGCCTAGCAAAAAGTTCCTGATATATGGAAGTCACTGAATAAATGTTAATAAACAATGAGGAAATTAATGTATATTTTGGCTTTAAATGTTTTGCCTTCTGAACATGAAACTGGAAATAGAAGAAAACAGTAACCACAGCGCTAAAAAGTAATAGGTGGACTTAAGTGCGTTCACTGATTTCGTTGATGTTTCGTTTATAAATCTGTTCATTATAAAGGGGAACTTTTTTGTTACATTAATATTTTATATATTCAGTAATGCCACACATCCACAAAAAACTCCAAAATTCTTTAATCAACTCTCATCCCAGTATTTATACTGACATCTGAAGGCCTCTAGCACATAAGCATTGTGACTTGTGTTAGAAGTAGTTATTTTGGAGGTTATGGTTTTCTCTTGTGCTTTTATTAATTCAAGGGATTCTTTTTCTAATTTATTACACACTACTAGCATGTGTTAGATATAGGAAATCTACAGATTGTATAAGTAAAATTCTTGTTTAATTATGAAGAGAAAGTAAAATAATCAGTAGTGTTTGGCAATTACTCATCTAAAAAGTAGAATGCTATTTTTATTATGCTGTTCTATATAAATTAGAATTTTAAAGGATTATGTCAATATAGAAAAATATCCAAGAGTTAAGAAGTGAAGCTGAAACTATGATTTTACAAATTTTCTAAGAGTAATTATTTTTTACTTTTTTGTCTCCAAAGTAGATTTTAAAACCTGTAAAAAAAAAAAACTGTTACAAGTTATAGTTGAGTCAGAAAATAGAGCCCAAATGTTAATTTACCTAGTCTTTGTGACTTAAATTATATGAACACTGCTTTTGGCTTTTATTGTTACTTTATAAAGAATCATCTAGAAACTACTATTTTTCACTCACAGACTTAAGGAATTGGGCTATTCTTGCTTCCAAGAAAAAAAAAAAAACAAAAAAAGAAACAACCAACCAAATAAGGCAGTGACCTGAAATAGCTCCATGATAGTCTTCAGAGCTAAAATGCAATGCCAGACTTTCCCAGTGGTAATTTAGGGAGGAGGAGGAGGTGGCAAAATTATGGGTAGTATGATTGGCAACTGTATAAAAGACTTTTATGCGTTTGGGTAAATAATGATATTTAAATATGAGAGAGAAACTGGATATTTCTTGGTCAGGTATTCTGTAGTCCTTGCGTTACAGAGGAAAATACTCAAGTGTGTGGTAGATGAATGTTCGTTAGCTTTTTGAAATTGAATAAGTGGTATAGTAATATTTACACATTGGACCGGTAAGCTTTAAAAGTTGTACTTTGGGCAGTAAAGTTATCAGACCAAGTTATTTTAGAGAGTCCCTAACAGGATCATTAATAATGATAGCATTCTTTCAAGGAAGAAAAAAAGAAAAAAAAAATCAGTGTTTTATGCAGTAGAAAAGAGTAGTGTTCTGCAATTTGAAGGTAGTTTTCACTGTTTTTAAGATCTTTCCTTTTCTCTTTAAATCTGCTTAAATCTGAAGTATTCCCCTGAAAAATAGCTTTTTAAAAATAAATTCTACCACCCAGATATATGTCACCAAAGGCTGTTCTCTGGATTTTGTACATGTTTTGCTAATGGCTTTTGCAGGGAGGTAACGTGTAATTCCAGGGCGGGAGTGACAGTCATTTGTGTGTCTCATAGTCTCTCCCTGTATCATGTGCTTTTTCTGGATAGGTCGCTGGGTATTAGTGAACTGTTGTGACAAATCCATGCTCACATGATTGCTCTTCTATTTGAGATTTGAAAGGATTGAGTGTTACTCAAAAAGTTATTTGGAAAATCAGACTTTCTAGAGAGCCAATTTCCAGAGCTCTAATTGATTCTTTAAATTTCTCTTAAAGTAGATTCAACAAAAGTATTAGTGGAGTAAGAATGTATAATTTCACATTTAGGTTTGTCTGACTTATGCTGCTGAGCAGTCACCTCATTTTTACTTTAAAAATGTTTTTACTTGCTTTGTTGTAAGTTTCAAAGTTAATACATTCTGTTTAATCTCCTTAGCTTGATATCCATCAAGTTAATTATTGCTTGAGGATGAAGAAGTTACATTTTTTTTTTGTTGTTGTTGTTGTTAATATTTAAAACTAAAGTAGCATCTAGAAAAGTACTTATCCAAAAGATGTTTATAATTGTTAGTGGAAACTTGTGTTGAAGCAGTGTTTGGCTGAGTCTCTCCCTGATGTATGGCTATGAGATGCCCCTAGGTATGTTTCCTTTTCAGTCTAGAATATTTCTGCCAGTGTTTGGCAGTTAGTACAGTGCCACCCAGTAAGAGGTTTTCCCCTTCTGGCTCTGTTTATTTGGAGAGACTATGTTTTTCATTAAGATAAGAGCAAATTTTTAAACTTCTTAATGCTTTGTTACTTTTAGAATCCCAGTTATGATTTCAAGATTGAAACTTACCATATTTTGATGGAAATTGTTGAAATGATTAATGGACGTAACTGTTACAAGATAAATCATTCACGAAATATAGGAAAGAAAATGAAGACTAGATTTTTCTTTAGTGAAAATGGCTGCATCTTTACGGGAAGTTTTAGTGCACTATCCTGGCTTTTCTTAGATGGGCACAGGATGAGTGCATTCATGTCGTAGAAACAGAAAGAAGGAAATTCTTATCCAAGCTAACTTGATTGCTGACCTCATTGACAGAGAAAATGTTTTTAGATCCTCTCCTGTTTTGGCAGGACTGAATATTTTCATATTTTAGTTATTCATTCAGGTTTTAAAACTGTATTTTTCTAACTTAAAATAGGATGTTTTGCCTACGTCCAAGGACCTGTGATGTTTCACTACCACTTGTTCTCTTATGACAGGAAATGGAATGTAGAGGACACTAATGGGCTATGTATCATGACCCAAAAGTCCTAGAGTGGCACAGATTTGGGCAGCCGTTGGGTGTGTGGCTCCTGCGGTGGGAGCAATGCCTTCTTTTGGAACCAGTCTAGAATTCCTGGCAGAATGAACTTGAATAGATAGTGGTGGGAGGCCCGGTTAGGGAGTTAAGAAATTTGCTGGTGAAAGGGCTTTTGTGTTGCTGTCTCCTCCCTTAAGTGGCAGCAGCTGCTGTCCCCTTCTCCTTTTTGTTCTTCTCCTAAGAAAGTTTAAGTGAGGAAAAAAAAAAAAGTTCTCAGCTACAGTGAGATTGAAAATCAGGCCTTGGCAGAAATTCTGTTATGATAGCGTGCTTGTGCCATAGCTGTGTCAGGAGTGAAAATGTGCTCCTTTGTGTATGCACCATTGTGAGGCTAGGCAGGGCAGAGTAATAATCTGCTGGAGAAAGGATCCTCCTCTGAAGCAGAAGGATCTTTAAGGTGAAAGTAGGATCTAATTAGAAATCCTAAGGAAATTCCATTTTGTTTTGAAACAAAGCAAGG